>CAUYQV010093478.1:0-30373 GCA_963574575.1 Galagoides demidoff | reverse complement strand
AAAAGGAATTGATTATTTATGTTCTTCAAAAGGGGTGTTGAGTGAGACAGGTCAGTCTCCGTGATATGACACTAAATGAAAAATGCAAGATAAAGAACAGTGTTCTATGAGTAGAATATGAACATTTTAACACAATAACTATGAAAATTACGTGAAGGCTATGTTAACCAGTTTGATGGAAGCATTTCGGATTGTTTGTGAAAACACCACACTATACCCCAGAAGTGCATTAATGTACACAGTTACTATTCAATAAAAAAAAAAATTCTACATATTTGTTGTTAATAGCTTTATATATGTATATTTTTCTTTCTTACAGTATATATATTAAATGTTTTTGCTTTTTTATTTCTGTGTTGCTTTTGAATTTTGCATTTTTTCAAAGAGTTTATTTTTACATGTTTTACTTCTTTATAATTTAAAAAATTTAATTTTTAGGTGTTTTTTGTATAACAGTAAAATTATAGGGATGCATGTTTCTTTGAATGTAAATTTGGGTAATTTTGGAGTATAATATTTATATATTTTTTAGATTTTTTGGAAGTTAATAATTTTTTATTTATTTTATTTGCTATACCAGAAGGTATGTGGGAGAGTATTTGTCTTTTTAAATTTCCTTGAATTTTTGATATGTGTTGGGATTTTAATTCCAGATTATTGATTTACTGTTGTACCTTCTCTTTTCTCACAGTCTTTTTCTAGTGTTTCTCTGTGTGTCCAGACCATGTTTAGATTATTAAACTCAATGAATTCTTTTCATTTTTCATTGCTCCCAGCAGTGTGTTGGATCATTGGTTGCTCCCTTGCTCTCTGAATGGGATTTATCTCTTGGATAAATGGGGCTGTCCTCACTGAAGTGACCTTGGCTTTTGTCTTGGAATGACAGCTTGGTTCCCTGTAGGCTCATGGTGTTTTTGTTAAAACTTAAACACCTCCGTGTTCTTCCATACTCTAGAGCTGGAGAGAAATCCTAGACCAACTTGAGTTTTGTTACTTTGAAGCCAACCTATAATTTTTTTTTTTTTTTGAGGCAAGCATGAAACAAAATTGAGGAAGAAAAAGTTAGGTTTACAGAGTAAGAGCAAGATACAGGCTTCAGAGCAAGATACAGGCCGACAGAGCAGGATACAGGCTGACAGAGCAAGGTACAGGCTGACAGAGCAAGGCACAGGCTGACAGAGCAAGGTACAGTTTGACAGAGCAAGATACAGGCTGACAGAGCAAGGCATGGGCTGACAGAGGAAGGTACGGACTCACAGAGCAAGGTACAGGCTAACAGAGCAGGATACAGGCTGAAAGAGCAAGGCACGGGCTGACAGAGGAAGGTACAGGCTCACAGAGCAAGGCACGGGCTGACAGAGCAAGGTACGGGCTCACAGAGTAAGGTACAGGTTGACAGAGCAAGACATGTTGCTGTAGACAGCGAATGGGCCTCTACTGCCAGAGCTGGTGGGCAGAGAGGCCCTTAATTTTTATTTGGACATTTTTGTGGCACTTTCTTTTTTTTTTGGAGACAGAGCCTTAAGCCATTGCCCTGGTAGAGTGCTGTGGCATCACAGCTCACAGAAACCTCAAACTCTTGGACTCAAGTGATTCTCTTGCCTCAGCCCCCAAGTAGCTGGGACTATAGGCACCTGCCACAATGCCTGGCTATTTTTTGTTGTTGTTGCAGTTGTCATTGTTGTTTTAACTGGCCTGGGTCAGGTTTGAATCCTCCAGCCTCGGTGTATGTGGCCAGCGCCCTCCTCACTGAGCTATGGGCGCCGCCCTTGTGGCACTTTCTATTGATCATAAAACCATGTTATAAGCAGGGGTTGGTCACTTCAGTTGCATTCTATGTGGATTTATGGCCAAAAACAGCTTAAAATTTTTTTGGATAGTTACGTATGTATTTTATCGACAGTCTTGCTCTCTTGCCCAGGGTAGAGTGCAGTGGCACCATCATGGCTCATTGCCACCTCAAACTCCTAGGTTCAGACTGTCCAACTCCCTGGTTCTCTTGGGTGGTTGAGACTGCAGGCACAAGCCTCAGCTCCTGGGTTTTTTGTTTTTCAGTAGAGATGGTGTCTGGCTCTTGCTCAGGCTAGTCTGAAACTGTTACCTTAAGTAATCTTTTAGCCTTGGGCCCTCAGGGATGCTAGTATTACAGCCAGAGCCATCATTCCTGGGAGATACTGCTTTTTTACTCCCAATACTATTTATTTTCCCCATTTTTATATCTTACCATTTTTTAAACTGGGCATTTATATTTGTGATGAGTAGAGATGTGAGACACATAAGGATATGACAGTTTCAACTACCTAGAAAACAGCCGAGTTCTAAAACAGAGCAAGTCCTTTGAGCCCAGGCCAAAAGTTAAAGAAAGTTTGAAAAGTATTGCGGGGGCAGTGCCTATAGCTCAGAGGAGTAGGGCGCTGGCCCATATGCCAGAGGTGGTGGGTTCAAACCCAGCCCCGGCCAAAAACTACAAAAAAAAAAAAAAAAAAAAGAAGTAAGTATTGGGCTGTTTTAGGAATTTTCAGTCACATGAGAGACCCTTCAGTGCATTCAACTTAAGATGTGGGTTTTAGTTTCCTGGCCCACAGGAGATTAACAAAAATCAAATTAGAAGTGACATGGGAGTGGTGAGGAGCAGGCCCAAGATAGCTGCGTAAGTGTAAGTGACAACCTGTGATTTTAAAAGAAGCAAAATAATTTAAACAAATCCAGGCATTTTGATGACTCCTTGGTTTAGGATAAAAGCTGCCTCCACACCCCCTTCGGAGGCCTTAACCTAAGACATGGACTAAGTCCTGCTACACGTGAGCCATTTAAGGTCCAGGGGATGGCCCAGATACTCAGGGTCAAATCACAGTCCACTCCAGCCCCCAGGAAAGTATGCCACTACTTTTAGGAAAATTTCCCTTGAATGTAATTACATCTTAGAAAACTGGTTGAGATTCTATAGAAAAAGGCCTGACCTTTGGGGAGAATTCTTTCAGGGAGAACGTCTGACAGCCACCCCAGCCATAGCGTTGGTTAAATGTGATTTAGTGCATAGTTTCTATATTCTATGCTTGAGTCACCTCCCTACAATTTTAAGCTTCCTGAGGTCAGGGACTCATGTATTTCATGTTTCTTGATATTACTGAGTCAATGAACATTTCTGATGATTGTCTTGATTATGAGGACGTAATTCTCAGAAGTCAGAAATACCACTATACCTGTAATTAAATTTGAAATTAAATCAGTTTGGCAAGAAATCATGACTTCAGGCACTTGTTAAAAAAAATGATACTAATATAAGCATTAGAGTTGGTGAGTGGGGAATTGGTATTTGCTCAGTGTAAGTTCTGAAAGACTTCTGATTTGATTAATTTTCATTGTTAAAGGGGAACAGACTAGATGTTAGTTGTATTAGGTTTCATCCTGATGTGAATGAAAATGCCTTTTAGGATAAGAAAACGAATACCTTCCATTTATAGAGCCCCTTTCTTCCAAAGAGTTCAAAGTAGTTTTCAGAAATTATCTCATTAATCTCTTTGGCTTGCCTGCAGAGTGGCTAATGGGAAGTGGCTTTGTGTATCTGTCTATCTATATGTGGATTCCCTCTCTCCTGCCCTCCCTCCCTCCAGTCTTCCTTTTATTTTATATGATACGATGCAAGCTATTTTCTCAGTCTTACCTTGAGTAGGACTTGGCATTTGTTAAGCCTCGTGTTTCAGGGAATTGCATACCATGTTTAGAATATTAAGCCACATTTATTCATAAAGACAGAGCTTTCTGGGAAAAAAATACAGCTTATGGCTACCCATACACATCAGACCATTAATGAAAAATTGATATCAGAAATGCTGTCAGAACATGAATTTCAGAAGCAGCTTCCTGTTTTGATTTTTCTAATAGAATCTGATTTCTTAATAATTGCTTTTATTTTCATGCCCACCCTTGGGCTGAGCAATTGCCTAGGTGACAAAGCAAGTAATTGATAGGAAAAGTGAAAATTGTGAGAAACGTTATTCCTAATGTAACGTTTTCTTTTTATGGAGCAGCCACATTAATTTTCTGTCGTCTTCATTTCTTTGCTCGAACTTGCTCATTTGGGCAGCTGTTTATGCAGTGTCTGTCACTTCTTTAATTGATATTCATCTTCAGCAGCCATCAATGCCTTTGTGGGTTGTTCTCACAGCAGCTGCATTTTGGCAGTAAAGTGGCTCACAGCAAAACTACACCGTTTTGATCTGGGTTGTGGCAGAATCTTTAATGGATTTCCTGATTGATTAAAGTAGAAAGGCTTCATGAAGGCAAAAGAAAACTATTTCATCTCTTCCGTCTTCTAAAACACTGATTCTAAAGTTTTTCTCTTGGTTGTGCTTTACTTGTGTAGTGTAGGTTTTTTTTTTTTTTTTCATCTCAAAAAAATGAAAGGATTTTGCTTCTGTCTTTCTCACTGTCATCTTAGACCAGGGTGAAGGCGTGGTCAGGCCAGGAAGCTGTGCTGGGCTATCCTGATACCCTGTTTCATATCCTTGCTGATGTCAAGGGGGAGCTCCTTATCTGGGCCAGGGCTTACTGTGATTCTTTATAAACACCCTGAGCTGGAAGCTTTAAGATTTCGTGAGGCAAAGACTTTTGTGGGGATTATTTCATAGCCCTCTTCATTCTCTACCCAAGATAAGGCTGGGCAGCATTCACGCAGAACTAGCCCTGCTGCTGACCGTGGGATACCTGCAGCCCCCACCAGGCTCTCCAGACAGCCACCCGATATTCACAGAACACTCTCCCCACTCTCAAACAGAAACAAAGGGCTGAGTTGTCATTAAACCAAAGTCTGTAATTTTATTTGAGCAAAGTCAGACACTGAACTTTCATTATTAAATGAAAGTTGTCGGTTTTAGACAGTGAGTGTCGGTTTTAGACAGAGATATTACTCAAAGTTTACAACATGACATGTTTTCTGCTGGGGTTTTTTTTTTTTTTTCAGAACATGTATGATATGTCATTTGGTAATAAAGCACACAGATCTTTTTGGGGGACAAACTAGCATAGTTTGTTAATTTTTGTTCCCACAAGGAAGGAAATACTGGACCTGGACTGGGTCTCCCACAACATGTACCAAAATAAAGTGTTTTTCTTTTTCCTTACCAAAAAAAATCTTTATTCTTCAGCAGGTACAGACACACCTACCATCCCTGATCTTCAGGGCCACCAAAATAAAATGTTTGCGTAGTCCTTACAAATAGTAAGAGATTGTTGGTATTCTAACCTAGAGCTCTTTTTGTCTTACGGGGGGCTAGCTTCCGAATGACAGTAGTTGGGGAAAAGGAGGAGGGAAAGTTATCATTTATGTTCCTGTCTTGATTTGACATACGAATGGACTCCTCAGGCATCTTAGATCTGTTCATATCCTGAGGTGTTAGAAATAGACAGTTCCAGCCCCTGAAGCCAAAGCTGTTAAGGAAGCAGGTCTCACCCTGTGGGCTGAGGCTTGACTGCTCCGGGGCATTCGTGGGTCATAAATGTGGCAGTGAGTTTGGTTTCCATCTTCACATTCCTGCCCAAGTCAGATGTGGCAGAAACTTGGGCACATAATCCATGGTTTGGGGGGAGGGAGGGGATACGCTATTGGGAGGAAGTAGAGTGATGTAATATCATAGTCCCTGAGGTCAAATTACTTCAGGTCCAATACTGGTACACAATTTACCAGTTGTGTGATGGGGGCAAATGCCTTATATTTAAGCTCTTACGATGTTAGCAATCTCTTTGGGACTCAGAGGCTCCTACCCTCCATCAAGGATCTTACTGGTTAAGAGAGTACACGAAGTATATGTGTTTGAGAATAAGCGGGGTGTGTGTGTGTGTGTGTGTGTGTGTGTGTGTGTGTGTGTGCCTTAATTAGAATATGAAGGAAAGGGCCTATTTTTAGGAATATCATGGAAGGGCTTTTCTGTTTGAGTTTTTGTTTTAAAGAAAGAAAAGCTCAATGCAGGGCCATTACTGTCATGTTGAATTTCAGAAGTTAAGTATTTCAGAGCTCTGTATACCAAGTCTCACCCCCCTTCCAAGGAGATGCCAATCTGCCAACTGTTTATGTAAGTAAAATGTGGTGGGTTGGATTCTAGGTAGCCAGAAATCTTTCCCTCAATTAGGCCAGACCATCAGAATTACATCTGGACTGCATTGTATTAGCTCCCACTAAAATTGCTTTTTTGAACTAAGTTTTGGAAGAATACCCTATATTGAAGAACATTTTAAGAAATGCCCAAGAAAGCACCTGGCCTTGTATAACCTGGGGTGTTGCCAAGGATAAGTTGGTGCGGCTCTGTGAGAACCCATGGGGCTGGCTCCCTCTGGATCCCTGGGGTTACTAAGCTGAGGAAAGACACGAATCTGGTAGCCAGGCACGTTCTTTTTTTTGGCAGATATGTTTAGGGTCAGAGGTTTGTCCCCCCCAGACCAATGCGTATGAAGGACTTCCTGGCAGGCAGTTTATAACCTCTTCTCACTCCTTAATTGAACCTACTGCTCTTTGTTTCTCTCCATATTTTAAAATATTATGGTTTTTGTTTTTATTGTGTACAAAATCTTTTTGGACAGTAGAATGGAATAAAGAATAGAATATTTTCACTTTAGTTCCCATAAACTGTTTTTTTGGGTTCTGACAATAGTTGACAATTCTTACCTAAACCAATGAGAAGAAGTTGTAGAATAATGATTTTCTAATTTTACCACCCCTTCCTCCTGCTTTATTGTTGGTTAAGATCAAGTTTCACCTTAATCACCAGGGTCCATTTCAATTCTTTGAAAAGGCAAGTTAAGTGATTCTTTTTAATAATTTTTTTTCAAGATAAAGAAGTTGGTTTCATAGCCATTTAAATGATGGCAAAGGAGTTTTGCCTCCCCTTTGGCTTTTTCTTTTTCTGATTGTTATTGCCGAGTCATGAGATTGGCCGAATTCAGTGTGTCTCAGTCAGCCACAGACATTTTTCTTTTTTGATGCATAAACTCTCACAACTTTGTTCAGTGGCAGTTTTTCAACTCATGTCCTGATATAACCCTATAAATCTTTGAAAGCTTTCTTGGTTTCTGCCAGAACAAGATGACCCAGGCACATACTGAACTTTTTCTGAAGTCAGCCATTTCTTTAGGGATTCTGGTTTCTACTTTGGAGAACAGCTGCTGGGGTGCCCACTGCTATTGGGGTGCCCACTACTGGGGTGCCCACCGCTGCTGGCGTACCCACTGCTAGTTGGCGTGCCCACTACTGGGATGCCCAGTGCTGCTGGGGTGCCCACTGCTATTGGGGTGCTCACTGCTGCTGGGGTTCCCATTACTGTTGGGGTACTCTCTGCTGCTGGGGTGCCCACTAATGTTGGGGTGCTCAATGCTGCTGGGGTGCCCACTGCTATTGGGGTGCTCATTGCTGCTGGGGTTCCCATTATTGTTGGGGTACTCTCTGCTGCTGGGGTGCCCACTGATGTTGGGGTGCTCAATGCTGCTGGGGTGCCCATTGCTGTTGGGGTGCTCAATGCTGCTGGGGTGCTCACAGTTGTTGGGTCACTCACCGCTGTTGGGGTGCTCACTGCTGCTGGGGCGCTCACTGCTATTGGGGCGCTCACTGCTGTTGGGGTGCTCACTGCTGTTGGGGTGCACACTGCTGTTGGGGTGCTCACCGCTGTTGGGGCGCTCACCGCTGCTGGGGTGCTTACCGTTGCTCTGGTGCTCAGTGCTCCTGGGGTGCTCACCACTGTTGGGGTGCTCACTGCTGTTGGGGTGCTCAGTGCTGCTGGGGTGCCCACTGCTGTTGGGGTGCTCAATGCAGCTGGGCTGTCCACTGCTGTTGGGGTGCTCAATGCTGTTGGGATGTCCACTGCTATTGGGGTGCCCACTGCTGCTGGGGTGCTCACTGCTGTTGGGGTGCTCACTGCTGCTGGAGTGCTGTTGTTTCTAAGCCACTTATTTCATAAACATAGTGCTTACATTTATTTTGAATTCATAATTATCTGTCTCTTCTCTTACACTGAAAGTCTTGATTCCTAAGATGATTAACAAATGATTTGGTTTATTCTTTTACCTTACTTGTTTGAAAGCATTCTGACTATAAATCCTTCCTAAGAAAGGAGGAGGATGTTTACAAAACATCAGTAAAGATATTTTAAGCTTCATTCAGTAGTTTTATCATTAGTTATAATGTTAGTAATACTGTTTGAAAGGTCTTTCAAGAAAATCAAATAGGTAATAAATAGAATAAGTAAGTGTTTGCCATGGTCTTAGGGAGCAAGCACATGGCTGCCTGCAGAGGCAAGGATAAAAGGACGATTCATCTGTGTCCACCTTTCTGTATTGATTCGGACTGTCATATAAATGTAAACATGTATACATAGAAGCTCATAAACATACAGACTTATACATTTTTTAATGTAGAGAGGTTAACATGTAAATGTGAATAATTTAAAATTTTAAACCCTAAAATTGAAAATTGTGGTATACTATAGCAGTAACTTTCATTATTGGATTTGTGGGTTTTCTTTTGGAAAATATGAATAATATGAACAAGCTTTTTATAAAGCAAGTACATGTATATATGTTAATCTCCCACAGTTGCTATAAGACATAAATAAGGAACTATATACACTGTTCTCTACATCATGTTTTTATTTACGCAGCAGCATATCCCAGCTCTTAGAGATTTCTCTTTAACAACTGCACAGTACATCATTATGTGGCTGTTATTATGGATTGAGCCAAGATTTCTCTGCTGCTTGCCTTTTTTGTTTTCAATCATTTGAAGTATAAAGAGCATTGTAAGAATAATGTGTGTGCATGTCCATAGGAATGTCATTTTGTGCTGCTTGCTGCAAATTCAGAAGTGTCTCCGTGAGTGTTGTACTGTTTTGCTTTTCCACTGTGTTGTCAAACTGTAAAATTTGTCTGGTCTTACAGATTAGATCTCATAGATCGTGGTAGTTTTGATGTGTGTTCCTCTTATTATGAATGAGATTTAGAGGATCTTTTATTGAAAGTCCAGTTAAGTATATCTTCTGTGAATGATCTAATCCTATACATCTTTTATTTTTCTATTTGCCATTTGATCTTTCAACTTACCCAGAATTTGGGGCTCTTCATATATTAACCCTTCATCAGCACTATATTTTTTCCCAGTTTTTATTTATATTTCCATTTTGTCTTTGATGTGTATGTTTATGAATTATGTAGAACTTTGTACTTACGGATATATTTGTATTTATATTAAAATACTAGTCACACAGTAGTTTTCGTAGTCAGATTTATTAGTAATTTATTTTATGGCTTCTGGAGTTCGAATTGTAATTAGAAACTCTATTTTATATAGTTTGATATTTTATATTTACATCCTTGATCCACTTAGAGTTTATCTTGTGTAAAGTACAAAGTCTGTTTTATCTTTTTATACGTGGCTTTCTCGTCATACCACATTCATTTAGAAATTGGTCTTTCCTTTCGTATGCCATCGTTGGTTAAATTTCCAGGGTTCAGTCTATTCTCAAACTTTCAGGTTTTCTCTACGCTTCGCCTATTTGCTCACATGTGTTACCTGTTTACATTATTCAGTTCTCTGTTGTTTAATGTCAGGATCATGACATGACCTTTGCACTCTTTTAGTTTGCATTTTTCTTGTGTACCATTGCTCCTAACTTAATTTTGGATCTTACTCATTTTGCATTAGGTGTCTCTTGTACGTGACATAGTAAAGAGATTTCCTTCGTGGATCTGCGGTTGCTGTGTATTGATCAGACCGGTGTGATTGCTTCGGTTCCGTGCTATTAGATCGTGTCTTCTGTGTGCATGCGTGTTTGCTGTTCTGAAGAATCTTTCCCTACATTGTGTATTGGACAGTGTTTTTTGTTTGTTTTGTTGTTTGGTACTTCTAGTGTGTATAGAGGTGTAAATTTTGATTAGTGGTTACTTTTTCTGAGAATAGAGCCCCCAAACCTCTGTCTCCTTTTCCTCTCCTTTAGACCCTGTCTCTTGGTTTCTTGTGAACGATAGTGGAATTAACTTGTAATGTCTTCCAGTTTCTTCTCTTTCTCTTCCACCTCTGCCTTTGGTCCATTGTGTGATGGTATTACTTTGTATCCTTAAATAAGATTTATCAGGTTAGGAGGCCCCATTTTCTACCTGACCCCGGTGCCTGCGAGGTGGTCTGTGAGCTGTGCTGCCACCGCCCTGTGTGTGCAAGTAGCGTCTCTGTCCCCACTCACGCTGACCTCTTACTTCTGCAGTGAAATGTACTGAGGCGTCTCCAGTTCTTTCTTGCTAAAGTTTCTCCAATAATTTCTTAGTTAGATTTAAAAACTTGTCCTTTGGTGGATTTTTCTGGAAGGGCTCTCAGGGAAAAGTACTCCCTCCAAGCAGGCGTACCTGGCTCATTCCTTCTTCCTTTGTAGGTACGGCTGCATTATATTCGGGCATTCAATGCTGATGTTAAACTCAACCGCAGCCCCATTGCTCTCCCTTACTAGTGGCTTAGTATTTGTGTCCAAAGGGATTGTTCATCCTTAAAGTTCATCAGTTTCCCTAGCACACATTTTTGTGTTTCCAGGCATACAGTGTGCCTTCTTATTCACAGCTTGGAGCAGGGATGGATAAACTTTTAATGTAAAGGACTAGAAAGAAAAGATTCTCAGCTCTGTGGGCCATGTGATGTCTGCCAGAACATTTCACCTCTGCTGGTGTGGTGTGAAAATGGCTTCACACGCTTGCTTCCTGTACAAGCAGCTAGAGCTGAATTTGGCCAGTGGGGTACAGTTTGTCAACCCTTATTTAGAGAATTACTTTATTTCAAGGGAAGTTTGCTTGCATTAGATTGCAAATGTTTGAGCTATTCCATTACATTGTTTTTTTAATTTAGGTGGAGAGGTACGTATTTATTTCTTTATCCTGTCTCTCTCTCTCTCTTTTTTTTTATATCTATCACTTTTGGTCATACCTATCTGATTTTTCTATCTTTTCTCATTTACTGTGCTTTCTGGAGTCTTTTTCCTATAATGTGTCTTGTACTTTACTCTTCATATTCTTTTTCTTTCCTTTTCTTTCTTTCTTTCTTTTCTTTTTTTTTTTGTTTTTAGATAGGGTCTTGGTCTGTTGCCTCAGGCTGGAGGGCAGTGGTGTCTTTGTAGCTCACAGCAACCCCAAACTTGTGGGCTCAAGTGATCCTCCTGCCTCAGCTGCCCAAGTAGCTGGAACTACAGTCAGGTGCCACCTCGCCTGGCTAAGTTTTCTGTAGTTGTGGAGATGGAGTCTTGCTCTATTGCCCAGGCTGGTCTTGAACTCCTGGCCTCCCAAAGTCCTGGGATTACAGGATTGAACCATCACACCCTACCTACTCTTCAATTATTAAAATTTTTCTTTTTCATTCTTCCCAAGTTTCGTGCATTTTCTTTACCCCTCCTGTTGTCTAGTCATACCTTCGAGTTCTTAGAATGTCTTATTGTAATTTTCTAGCTTTGTGATTATATTTTTCTTGAAAATTTTCTTCTGAGAAATAATTATTTTTTCTAATAGTGCATATGAGTTTTAGTTGCTTTTTTTGCTCACATTTAAATTATTTGTGTTTTTGCGAGTTTTCCACTAGCAGGAGTGTCCCGTGAGGGAGGAAGACTTACAGCAACCTTCCTGGTTTCTCTGCTTCCCTCAGCTCTTCCCTTCTTACTGGAACCTGCAGTCTCCTAGCTACGTGGCATGGACTCCCTGCCTACGCCTTCCCCGCTGCCTCTTCCCGTGTTCCCTGCTCTACCCCGCTCCTTCTCAGACCTGCCGGAGCAGTTCCCTCTGAGCCGGGGCTCCTCTCTTCTGCTGATGAACATGTGCTCGGCTTTCTGGTCTGTTAGTGACCGTGCCTCTCACTGCCTGCCTGCTCTTCCCTGCCTTCCCTTCTCTCCCTGCACACAGTCTTCCTTTCCCAAGTCATTGATTCTGATGGCGCGGGTGCCCCTAACATCATCAGAGCTTGTCGTGATTCTTCTATTTGCTTTTCATGGTCTTTAGGAGGAGAAGAAAGAAGAATCCATCTGGGAAGTTACTATGTTCCTTGTAGAACCTGGATAGATCATATACTCCTTTTAAATTGCATGAACATAAACTTAATTTAAAAATACTGAATATTAAAATAAATGACATCAAGGCCTGAAAAAAAAAATTTTGGACCCTAACCCAAATATTGAGAATGTTCAATGTGCATTGAGTATGTAATCTTCAGCAGAACTGGACGCAGTGAGCATGAATACAAAGTATGTTTAATAATTACTTCCTCTCCCGACTTCTGTTTGCCAAGTCCACGAGATAGGGCTTAATGAACTTGACTAAAATCTTCTGGGATATAATTTTTTTTTTTAACATGGTAGTAGGTAGTTCCATTTAATGCAAATAGTGTAGTAATCCAAAGAAACCTTCAAATTATTTGGGGCCACTTACGATTTATCAAGAGTCACCATTAGTGAAAATTTGAATACTAAGAGAAGTGCGGTTGTATATACTTCATAAACTTCCCAAGCAGCCAGAGGAGCTCCACTTTTTCCTGTCTCTCATTATTCTATGAAATGTGCTTTATGTCTCCCAAGTCTAGCGGCATCTTAGATTTGGTGCTATAAATGTCTCCCATCAGAAGGCCCAGTAAGGAAGTTACAATTATAGAAATGTTTTCCCTGAAGACATTAGCCACATGTGATGCCGACTGGCTTGCTCTGTCTCAGTCTTTCTCATTTGTAATTTTCAGACATGCATTCCATGTGAGTTTGGAAAGCGGCTTGCAGAATCTGTGCTGACATGTTATTTCTATATCATGTGGAAGAAACATTGATGGAGGAATTTTGGCTGACCCAAAGCTGCATGTGAATGCACAGGAGGGACTCAGGGAGCCACTGTCATCTGCACTGCACTCTGTTCATACCCTCCTATTACCTCTCAGTTAAAAACAAATCATGGTAATCTGGGGGAAAAACAGTAAGATAGAACCTGCCAACAACATCTTACTATTGATCTCTTGAGAGAATGACACATGCAAGCCGCTTAGGTCTGGAGCTCCTGCCATCCAGACATGCACCTGAAATGTGATTCTGCTGTTTTCGCTTGTTGTGTGCTTCCTCTTGCTGGACACGGTCATCCCCATGCTGTTTGTTCAGCTTCCTCTCACTGGACATAGTCATCCCCATGCCGTTTGTTCAGCTTCCTCTCGCTGGACACGGTCAACAAACGGCTCACTGTTTGTTCATCATGTACCATGTACTAGGCACTGTTAGGTGCTGGGGTTTCAAACCTGAATGGGATACTGTGCTTTTTCTGGGAGACCTCACAGTGCAGGAAAGGAGACAGCATGAAATCACAACTCAGTCAGGTGGGGAGAACAGTGATAGAGTGCTCCTCACGGGGGAGCCTGAGCTGAGGGCTGAGTCTGCTGGGCAGACGGGACAGGCTGCCTGTCTGTCTGTGAATGCGGCCAGGGTTCTTGTGCCTTCCTGGGCTCTCCTGCTCTACTTTGTCTGCAAAGCTTTTTCTGTGGAACTTTGCCAGCCCTAAGCCCTGCCTGGCATTTTGACATTTTAAGCTCAAAACATTTGGTAGGTCTTTGGGTTCTGTGCGCAAATATTTAATGGTAGCATTGGGGCAGATTTGTAAATTTCATTTCTGTTGTGGTGAGTCCAGTTCCGACACTGAGCTGTGTGTGTAGCTGTCTGTGTGTCTTCTAGCTTCACGTATGTTTCCTTTGCATAGATTTATAAAGCAGCAAGAGGGTAAAATAGTGTGGATTGTATTTAGAGTTTTGAAACATGTATGTTCGCCCTTCCTGAGCCAGGGCCCGGCCTGTCCATAGTGTATCAGTTTGCATAACTAGCTTTTCTGAAAGACAGAAATCTTTCCTTTCTCCCTCTACTTGTTTACATTTTCTTCTAGTATTTTCTGCTGTTCAGTCCATGGTCACCCTCACTACAAAGTGTTTCTGGTTCTCACCTTTACTTCCTCTGGTGTCCTGGTCACAAAGGTCGCAGTGGTTGTTTGTAGATGCAAATCACGTCTGCTCTGTTGTTCTCCCAGCTGTTTTCTCAGTGACTTTCTTACCCGTCTGCCATCCATTTTACTGTAGTTGCTGTAGTAAGGGCTTTTATGTCCTGTGATTAATAACTTTGTTTAATTTACCTATTTTGACGCTTCATTCCATGTTATACCTTATTAGCAACAACTATGGAGATCTGTTTTTACTTTATTCCCGTTTAAACACTTGCTTCTGCCGGTTAGACCCCGTCTTCTTCCCCCTTCCCCCTCCGTACCTCTATTCCTAGATTCTTTACTTAGATTATTGCTGGGTTGTTATCTCAGAGTAATTCAGAGTAATTGTTTTCAGCGCAAATTCACAGACCTTCTTTTGGTGCCTTTGCTACCTTCACAAAGGAAAGGTGAGACAGGTGTAGAATTATTGTCTCTTAATCTACCCCCCCCCCAAAAAAAAAATTCCCTTGTGGAAGTCCTTTTCTTCTGTTCTGGAGTTTGATGTTACTAAGGGAAATTATCCCATCAATATTTTGTTTACTTTTGTAAACATTTTCTCCTTTATTTGATAAAGGGTTTTAAAATTTAAATCTTTCCTCCCGGATTCTCTTCTGCCTCCTGTCCAGGGCGCCTTTCTCTTTGTCGGATGTGGCCTCTTTTCAGCTTATTCCTGCTGACTCTTCCATGGTAGCTTCTCTCTCATCTGTTCTCTTTCTCTCCTTTGGTGTTCTCATTGTCTTTATTTTTAAATTTTATTTTTCTTTTCTTTATTTCTTACTCTGTCACTCTGGGGCAGATTGTGGTGGGGTCACCAAAGCTCACTACAACCTCAAACTCCTATGTTTAAGTGATCCTCTTGCCTCAGCCTCTGGAGTAGCTGGGACTCCAGGAGCTGGGCATGGTGCCACACGCCTGTAGTCCCAGCTACTCCTTTTTCTATTTTTAGTAGAAATGGGATCTCACTCTTGCTCAGGCTGATCTTGAATTCCTGAGCTGAGGCAGTTCTCCCAGAGTGCTAGGATTACAGGCATGAGCCATTGTGCCTGGCACCATTACCTTTAATTTAGAATTTAATAGAATTTAGTTGATGTTCTCCTGCATTTTTTGACACTTTGCCATCTATGACTGTATCCCATGTTTTCTGATTTTGTTCATTTGGTTATTTGGAGTGTGTATTTTATTCTTTCTTCTTCCAATACAGGATTAATTCTGCAAAGCACTCCAATTTTCGTACCTTGAATACACTGTTGTTTTTATTTTGCTTTGCAAAACCTTTTTGTTGAGAGTCTCTGCTGTTGTTGGGTCTTGCGGCTTGCTGTTGCTTATTTAAATTGTGACTTTGTTGTGGTTTATCATGGATGCTAGAGGATGCTCGTTGCTGTTGTTACTGTTGTTGCTTATTGTTTGCTGGTAGTTTGCTTTTTCCTATATGAGGAGTGGTCTGCCCAGGCTTAGGAGGATTCTCGTTGGTCCCTGCCACTGTCTGCCTTCTTTGTCAGGTCACAAGCTGAAGCACTGGTCTAAGTGGACCGTGCCTTGCCAAATTCTTGGTATATTCAAGTAATTTTCTAGCTCAGCTTGGCTTTCTGAATGAAAAGGCTTATTCCTCTCATATTTTATGGAATATTTAAAGGGATATTCATTCATAAGATATAGAAGCATCTGTATTTTTTTTTCTTGGCATAAATGCAGCATGAGAAACTCTCTCCTGGTAGAACACTGCATGGGCAGCTCTTACTGTCTTTCCCTCCTGTTGCCTCCCTTATGAGCCAAGACACAGCGTGCAGTGGCTGTTCCTTTATGCTAGCTGTGATGATGAATGAGTGAGAACTGATGGAAAAAGAGTGATACAGGTGGGGATAATAGGGGTTTGGGTGATGAAGTAGTTTAGGGTGGCTGCTTCAGAAAGGGAGCTCTTCCTACCAAGAATTGGCAATGGGGGTATAGAGAGGTATGCACAGGAATCTGTCTTTCTATCTGAGCAGCTGGGTTTTTTTTTGACAACTGGTCATGGTTTCAATGATAGAAATATCTCTCAGGGCAAGGTAGTGTCTCACACCTGTAATCCTCGCAGCTAATGTATAATCCTGTAATCCTGGGAGGTCAAGGTGGGAGGATCCCTTGAGCTTAGGAGTTCAAGACCAGCAGAGTAAGAGCAAGACTAAAAATAGAAAAAAATTGTCAGGCATTGTGGCAAGTTCCTGTAGTCCCCGATGCTCAGGAGGCTGAGGTAGGAGGATTGCTTAAACCCAGGAGTTTGAGGATGCTGTGAGCTAGGCTGATGCCAGGGCAGTCTAGTTTGGGTCAACAGAATGAGACTCTTGTCTCAAAATATACATCTCAGGATCTGACCTATATTATCAATATTTATAAATTCTACAGTATTTGTTAGGTTGCATTTCTTTCTGAGGTTCATTATCATTTTGAATGGAAATAAATGAAGGTGGAATAGCTATCATCATAAGCCATGACTTTTCTTAGAGCTTTTCACTCTGGTAGATGTTTTAAATAGATTTTTAGTGTAAGTTTCCACCACACCTTTTCTTTTTTGGGGACGCTGCAGGCCTCCTTCTGGGATTCCCAACACTGTCCCCTCTGCCATAGTGGAGTTGAGGCAGGTCTAATCTCAGCTTAGAAAGGTGATCAAAACATATTGTATATTTTTTACACCAGAGTGGGACTCTGATTTGTGCTTATCTATACCTATCTGATTCTTTGACTATCTGATTTAAGGGTAGCATTTTTTTTAGACCATAGTAAATCTTTTTAGAACAAGGGGAACTTGAAATGGAGTGATGTTAAAAGTGGACCACACCTAAGGTGAATCAGATTAGTCCCTAAAGAGATGTGTTCAGCTCTTTTCTCTTTTCGTGCTTAAAGTATGTTTTGTGATTTGAGGAATTTAAAAAATGCTCACTTAAGTTCCAAGGGAGCATTCATTTTTATGCTTAGTGCCTGCCCTATGCTCTGCACTGGTAGGAAGTCCAAATTTTAAAAGACCAAGGAGTTCTCCTTCTAGAGTAATGGAGGAGTAGAGTTGGTGAATGCAGGAAAATTTAATACAGTGCAGGTTGATTATTTTTATTCCAAATTCAGATTTGCCTGCAAGTTTTTTATAGGGGCACTTACCGTGCAATCTGCAAAGTCTTCAGAAAGCCAGAGTCTTACCTACCAAGCATGTCTATTGATGTTTAAGCCTAAATTAATACAATAACTAGTATTTAAATAGAATGTTCTCTTTTAATTAGATTATCATTTTCCCTGCTTAGCATTTAGAATCCATGAACATTTTAGGTAACTAAGGTCTGGCAGCTATAGTTTCATATATATTTAAAAGAATTAAAGAGTCTGTTTTAAGGAATTATTCTGATTTTGTTGATTTCTGTTATCTAACATTTCTGTAATTTCATTGGGTTAATAAAGCACAAATTGACCGCATTATCAGGGCACGGAGCAGATGAGAATGCAGACGTAAAATGTCACCGTGGGCAAGAGTTAATGGAACCAAGATGATGCGGGAGAGCAGCCATCAGTTCACTTGCTGCCCGGGGGTGCGCAATGACATTTAAAAAATGTCTGCTGAAGCCAGACACCCAGTTCATTAGATTAATTACAGTAAAAAAACCAACGTAGATCTGGTGTTTTGATAATGACCACGGGGCTGTTGCAGTTAGAATCGTCTAATGTTTGACATTGTTCTCATTAGACCATGATGGAATTGCCTTTGTGGTTTCTAAACTTTCAAATTCACCTTTTAGCAACAAAGTGAACTTTTCAGCTTTCTCGATTGTTTTCTCCTTGGCTTAACTGATGAACAAAAGTAAATTTTGTTTTTATTAAAGGTGACAGCCTCCTTTCTCTGCCCCTTCTCCCATAGTTTCTATGGGCCCTTAAAGAAATCCAGGCAGCAACAGCAGCCTTTTCTATTGCCCCAGGCTGTCTTATCTGGCAGAATCCTATTGGAAGAGGAGGTCCTTCACTCCATCTATGGTCAAGTGCAGAGTTTTTTAAAAACAAATTGGGGGGCGTATTTTAATCCACAGCACCCTGATTCTTCTGTAAAGCACAATAAGAATGAAGGATTATAATAAAATGATAAAAAGGAAAAAAGAGATACACAAAAATATAAGCCCCCACATTTTATTTGGTACAATGCATATAAAATTACTTACCAGATTGCCCTTAAGATTCTGAATGATTGCTTTTAATTTCTGTACTTATTATAGAAAGGTAGCAAATAGTTTGTAGACCATACTCTGAGTCATACTACCCTGGACTTCACATCACCCCACACAAGCGCCCTGTGATTCTGTGAAATGGAGCCTGACATGCCCTCCCACTTAGATAAATACATGATCTGAGCTTGGAAGTTCACATTTCCAGAAAAGGGTTGTCAGGATTGCACCTAGTTGGGACTTTGAGAGCGCTTTGAATTCTAAGCCATTTGTGACTTTTTTTTGTTATTCAGATTGCTCTCTTACAAGTACAATTAAATTTTAGGGCGGCGCCTGTGGCTCAAAAGGAGTAGGGTGCTAGCCCCATATGCCGGAGGTGGTGGGTTCAAACCCAGCCCTGGCCAAAGACTGCAAAGAAGAAAAAAAAAAGAAGTATAATTAAATTTTTGTGATTTCCCTGGCGAGAATGACTTCATATTAAAAATACATAGGAGTATATATGGATGTAAATATATATGCCCAATAAGAATGAATGAATAAATGTAAACACACATACAGTATATTTATTTCAGAGGCTACAAACCTCTCCTGAAAGTAGGTTTTGGGCTTCAGTCCAGTTTAGTGTAGTACCTAGTTTATTTAGAAGCCCAGGATTTTGCCTTGTTTCTGACATATAAATACATCCTGAATGTCTGTCCTTTCCTTCAAATGGCACTGAAAGTTTCAAGATATGTGCAGCATTTTTCATCCTAGCATTATTGGCAATAACTAGTGATTGAAAAGTTCTGAGAGCAACTTAGATGTCCATGAATAAAGGGCAGGTTAAATGAATTCTGATGTATCCACAAGGCAGACTTTTATGCAACAGTGTAAAACCTGAGGAAGACCTGTAGATAGTGATAGGGACTGAGCTCCAGAAGTGCTGATAGTGGAGATACTTACACAGAGAGAAGGAGAAGTAGGCACAGAATGGTATCCAAAAAGTACTATCATGCGTGTACAAAAGGGGAGAGAGGTATAAAATAATATAAACATTTTGTCTGTATCTCTGGAAGGATTTACAAGAGCCTCTGGGGAGAGGAAGCTGGCTGGCATGTGGGAGTGGGGGCAGGTGCCTTCACTGCCTACTTCTTTCTGCGTTTTGATTTTTGTTTCACGTCATGTATCATTGATTTAAAAATAAGTTGGTTGAAATTATACAATCTGTTGATCATTTTAAAAGGGACGTGTGAGTCATTAACATCGAACCTGCTTCTGGGCTTGTGTCTCAAGCCAGACAAGGCTGTCTCCAAAAGGCTGGCTCCATTTCAAGGGAGAAAACTGTATATTTCTAAGAAGAGTTTTGCCCTGTGGAGAAATAATTATGTGTCACAATTACGAAGTTACAAGGATGCAGCATTCATTGAGCTCCTGTTTGGTGCTAGGCACTGTGCTAAAGGGCACCAAGGTACTCTGTGCTACCATCCTACTTTACACTAACACATTCTGAGAAAAGTAATGTACCCTCTTTACAAAAACTGAGGTAGACAAGGTTATAAACTCAACTAAGGTCACACGTTATGAGTGGGAACCCAGGATTCAATGTGGGAAGTGGGTGACGGGAGTCCCACCTGTCCTGACCAGCCCAGTGCGGACCATCTGCAATGGCCTGACTCCTGGCAGTTCGCAAGTGTAGAAGCCACCCTAGAGCGATAAGCTGGGTATTGTCTCCAGGAGAGCATAGCACAGCACTCACTCAGGGTATTGTCTCCAGGAGAGCATAGTGCAGTACTCACTCAGGGTATTGTCTCCAGCAGAGCATAGCACAGCACTCATTCAGGGTATTGTCTCCAGGAGAGCATAGTGCAGCAATCACTCAGGGTATTGTCTCCAAGAGAGCATAGCACAGCACTCACTCAGGGTATTGTCTCCAGGAGAGCATAGCACAGCACTCACTCAGGGTATTGTCTCCAGCAGAGCATAGTGCAGTACTCACTCAGGGTATTGTCTCCAGGAGAGCATAGCGCAGCACTCACTCAGGGTATTGTCTCCAGGAGAGCATAGCGCAGCACTCACTCAGGGTATTGTCTCCAGGAGAGCATAGTGCAGCACTCACTCAGGGTATTGTCTCCAGCAGAGCATAGCGCAGCACTCACTCAGGGTATTGTCCCCAGCAGAGCATAGCGCAGTACTTAGGGTATTGTCCCCAGCAGAGCAGAGCATAGCACAGTACTTACTCAGGGTGTTGTCCCCAGCAGAGCAGAGCATAGCACAGTACTTACTCAGGGTATTGTCCCCAGCAGAGCAGAGCATAGCACAGTACTTACTCAGGGTGTTGTCCCCAGCAGAGCAGAGCATAGCACAGCACTCACTCAGGGTATTGTCCCCAGCAGAGCAGAGCATAGCACAGTACTTACTCAGGCCTCACATCCATAATAACTGCTGGTCCACGCTGATTCACTGGCATGGGGCCATACTGTCCTTGATCAAAACAAACAACAAAAGTATTAGAACAAAAGAGTTATTTTCCAAAAAGGAAAGTTTAGACTGAGCTGATACCTCTTGTCCTACTAATGTTGTGATTTGTCAGATCTTAATAAGAAATAAGTAGATAACAGTGAAAGGCCTACTGTGTGTGCCTGGCACCCTGGGTGCAGAGAGAAGTGGGCACAGTCTTGACCTCATATAACTCCCATGGAATTGAGTTTATAGTGATGTTGGTAAATATTTCTAACTTGTTTTGCCAAGCACATTATGAAACAGACCTTGGAAAGCCATCCTTTGTTTGAGTGGTAGTTGTGTTTTCCGGTCTATATAATCTTCTGTTTACATAATCCATTCACATATAACTTTATGCATAAAATGGATGAAGAGAACATGGTATCCTGTACCATTCTGTGTGCCTGGCTGACATTCTTTGTTCAATGTTGGATTAAAAGTTGAGGAATGCATAGATAATGCTGCCTCCGGAAGTATAACAGGGTATATCACTAAATTAAAATGGAAGGAAGGAAGGAAAAGAAAGAACTGAGAATATTTTTAGAATAGACATGATAAAAGTGAGAGCTTAATCTATTCCTGCAACTGAATATTCTTTCAAATAGTTTGCTTAACTGCAGCTGGATATACCTGTATATACATTTTATTCATTATTGGTAGAAAGTGGTAGAAAAATGATTTTATTAATTAGTTTTAGCTAACATTAATTTATTCTATGAAACTTCAGGTTTTAAGTGTCTTAGAAGAAAAAAATAGTAAGTACTTTGAAAAAGTAAATGACCTTTATTCATTTTTGTGGTCCGTAGAGTTCTAAGTCTGCCCCAGATTCCTGTCTTCTTCCATGCACACTGCTGTATAAGCTCTCCCCTGGAGTGTGGATGAATCATGAAAGGCGATGGGATATCACCCCCATGATTAGGTAGCAGTAATAAGATCCTGCCACTGTAAGTCCAGGTGCAGTGGCTCACACCTGTAATCCCCGCACACTGGAAGGCAGAGGTGGGTAGATCCCTTGAGCTAAGGCATTTAAGACCATCCTAAGCAAGAGCGAGGCCCTGCCTTTACTAAAAATAGAAAAACTAGCTGGGCATTGTGGTGGGTGCCTGTTAGTCCCAGCTACTTGGGAAGCTGAGGCAGGAAGATCATTTGAGCCCAGGAGTCTGAGGTCGCTGTGAGTGAGGCTGAGGCCATGGCACTCTAGCCTGCGTGACAGAGTAAGACTCTGTCTCAAAATAAACAAAGAAAAAGATCCTACCATAGTAAGTTGGAGTCTCCTACTGGCTTTGAAGAAGTAAACTGCCATGTTGGAAGGGCCAGTGGCTGAGACCAGGGTGTCCTGTAGGAGCTGAAGGTGTCCCTAGTTTCAGTTCTACAACTGGAAGGAACTGACTTCTTTCTATAGCAACTTGCATGAGTTTGGAATAGGACCCTGATCCTCAGATGAGATTGCAGCTCTGCCCAGCACGTCAGTGCACCCCGGAGTAATGCAGTTAACACAGTTAACCCATTTATAAACCCATTAATAGACTCTTCACCCTGGAAACACTAAGAAAATAAATTTATATTGTTATAAGCCACTACACTGAGGATAATTCATTATTCAGTAACTGAAAAGTACTATAATTTTTAATTTATATGCACTTTAATTTTTTACTTTTTATAAAATTGCACAGAGTGAATGAATTATCAATGATACTTTAATATCAGTGGCAGGAATTACCTTCCTGGCTATGCAGAACCCTTATTATCTAATTCTGTCATAAGTGAAGCATTTGCTATAAGTTTTTATTATTTTCTTGGTTACAAAGTTTTTCCTTAAAGCAAAGAAAAGTGCTATTCATTTGGGATGGAAATTGTTCAGAAAATAGTCAACACACCCATGATTTTAAATATAGTGTAGCAACAGAACAAGTGAGTTCACACTTACCATGCCGGGCTTGTTCTTAGTGTTGATATAAACATGGAAAGAATTACTAGGAAGGGAGAGGGCACCTCGACAGAGTTGGAAAATAGTCCAGCCTTTTTTTTTTGTGATCATCTTTGGAGAATGACCTCTCCCGGCTTGGGTAGATGGGATAACTACTTCAGGTGGTCCAGAAGTGAAGAGTGAGATTTTACCACAGGCACAGGGCACCTTAACAGTTCCTTAATGACCCAGATTGTCATCATTATGAAACATAGATGAATCGTGTGTCCATACTGTATGCAGGGGTCTACTGAGAGTATGGTCAGTACTAGTTTATATTCTTGTGTTTGGTACAGTGAACCTGGGTGGAGTGGTCCATGTGCCAAGTCTTATGCTGAGCCCTCCTTCCTCTGGACATCTGACCTGTAAAGGGCCCATCGTTACCCTGTACCTACCTTTCCCAGTCTCCTTCATCTCAAGTGCTCACTGGTCCTTTCTACTCAATTGTGGGTCAAAAAGTAACATTATCAAAAGTTACATTATTATGTAAAGTTTCACTGAAGTGCTGATTCAGAACCAGTGTGTGTAAAATCTTAAGTGTCCAATTTGAATCATATGTACAAAGTGAATACATTTTGTAACCAACATCCAGATAAAGAAATAGATTATTCTAGCTCTAAAGCCCTCCTGGCCACTACTTTACTCCTTAATGGTAACCATTATCCCGACTTCTATCTGCCGAGGATATTTTGAGTATTTTTGAACCCTAGAGGAGTGGAATCTCACACTTTTTCTTCTTGACATTATGTTTCTGATACTCATCTGTAGTGTTTTCTGTTCATTCATTGTCATTAATATATGTTATTTCATTGTATGAATGAGCAGTGATTTACCCATCCTACTCTGAATGGGCACTTAGGTAGGTTACAGGGGTTGAGTTTGGTTTTTAAACAGTGCTGCAGAGAACATCTGTGAGCATGTCTTTCAGGGCACATGCGTGTGCATGGTGCAGAGGCCCTCAGACTGCTGCTGCAGAGGGCCAGGTAGTAAGCCGTCCCCTCTTCTCCTGTGTCACAGCCACTCAACTCTCTCAGTTGTACAGCTGCCCTGGTAGTGAAAAGTAGCCATAGACAATTTGTGAATGAAGGAACATGGAACGTGTATGCAATTAAACTTTATTTGTGGGCATTGAAATTTAAATTTCATATAGCTTAAATGTCATGAAATAATATTTTTGTTTTGTTTTTAGGCCATCTGATAATGTAAAAATCATTAGCACTCTGAGCCATATAAAACAGGCAACCAGCCTGATTTGGCCTTCAGCTGTAGTTGGCCAACTCTGACCACAGGGCCTAGGTTGAGCTGCTGGTCACACAGTGTGGGCATTATCTAACTAGACACAGCTCAACAGTTTTCCAAAGTGATTGTATCCAGCTTACGATGTGTAAATAATTTAACAAAGGAAGAGATGCCGGTTTAGTGCTTGAATTTGTGATGATTTAGGGAAGAGTTTGCTTCCTTTGTGGTTGTGAGGAATTAACCGTTTAGATAAGTGGCTTACATTACGCCTTTCAGCAAAAATAACTGATGTATGTGATTGGAAGGTGTTGCATGCACACCTTGTATTTGGTTTACTGCGTCGCTATTAGTAAACTAGATCTGCAAACACTGTTTATCTTTTGTCTTGAATTTCATATTTGCTTGACAAGTTCTATAACTGTAGCTGCATACATACTCTTTACTAATAAAAGCTTTCAAATGTAATTTCTCTTTTTGAAATGGATTTTGTTTCTTGTTTTAATCAACTATTGGGATATGTGCAGTCAACATTCAAAATTACATTTGGGCTTTGGAATGTGCTCCTTTGATTTATTGCAGTTTATTTTGTTGCAGGTATGTTGATAATGTTCCAAAGTGTAATGTATCGTGGGAATACTTATGTGTAATATTGTTAATCATAAGAATATTTATGCACCCAAGATAATGTTTCTGTTCAGGCCAATTTAATGGGAGGAGGAGCTGGTCATTCAGATCCTTGGGGTTGGTGTTCATGTGAAGTATTGTGTTACGATGTAAACTGTATGAACTCTCAAAGGGGCAGAACTTGAATGACAGATGGTTTTACAAGGTATTAACTCTGGGTTCATAGAGGACAGTTTATTCAGTCATCTGTCAAGGCCTGGGTGGGACTTTCCCCCTGCGCTGGGACTTCCTTCCTTTTCCCTGAGTTTGCTGCCTGGGCAGAGCAGAAACTCCTTCTCTGCTGGTATGTGCTCTCACTACTCATGGTGTAGAAGCAGCTTGAACAGCTTGATTCCTTAAACTAATATGGCTTTAGTGATTGGAGGGCCTGTTTGGTTAATAGAGGAAGGGAGGGGGCCATGTGCTCTCTACTCCACAAAAAGTAGATTTTAGTACGGGTTGAGCAACTCTAATCTGAAAATCTGAAATCTAAAATGCTCCAATGAGCATTTCCTTAGCCTGTCATGGTGGTACTCAAAATGTTTGGTATGTGGGAGCATTTTGGATTTCAGATTTTGGATTAGGGATGCAGAGCCTGTACTAACTGGGGGAGGCCGGGAGCCCCTTCTTCAGGGGCTGGCCTTGGCTGTGCTTCACCATGGGGAGGGAGGGTGCACCTTGCAGAAGGGAGCTGTGAGGAGGGGTGGGGGGAGTTGGTCCCTTCACCACGGGAGGGAGGGTGCACCTCCCAGAAGGGAGCTGTGAGGAGTGGGATATTCCTTTCCTTTTCTTCCTTCCTCTTGCTCTTCACCCACTTGTTCCTTTTTTCTAAATTCTTTTCTGATAATAATACTGGCTCAAGTGTCTGAAAATCACAGTCTCTGCCCCAGGTCCAGGAATTAATGCCAGCCTCCTTTCTCCTGTTAAAGAAGACTTCTTTTACTTTTTTCCCCTCCCATCCATTTCAAAAAGAGAAATTACATTCAGATGTTTTTATAAGTGAAGAAAAAATGATAAAAAGTAGCTTGTAAATGATAAACTAGAGAATGTTTGCTTTAATGCTTATTTCCTGTATTAAAAGAACTAGGAATCCACATGTGTGTGATGTCATAGAATCATCCCAAGGCACCATTACAAGTTGCATGAGATTTTTAAAAGTTTTTTTCAGGGTGTCACTTGACATGTAAAATTGTATGTATTTGTCATGTACAACATGATATTTTGAAGTATCTGCACCTAGTACAAAGGTTAAATCTTGTTAATTAATAGCACTTTACCTTGTGAAGTTATTTTCTGGTAAGAATGCTTAACATCCACTCCCTCAGCACGTTTCAAGAATACAGTATATCATCATCAACTGAAGTCACCCCACTGTACAATAGCACTCTTGGATTTTTTCTTCTTCTATAACTGTAAATATGTATTCTTCAGCCAGCATCTCCCACCTGCTGCACCCTGACCGGCTCTGGCACCACTTCTAGATTGTGGACATGCAGGCCATGATGTCCAGCTGATGGCATGGCTCTCAGAGTGTGACCCTAGCGCTGAGCAGTGCACGGCTGTATGTCTGTAGATATTTTTGTGTAATACAGATATATCTTTACAAAGGATACAGATACAGACCCAGATCTAAAGGTTGGGATAGGTAGAGATATTCAGACGTCGTCTGCTTTGCTAACTCTGTCCCTCCACCCCCAGTGTAGACTGGCACCTGACAGATTACTGGTGTTCAGGAGGAGGTGGTTCAAGGATCGCAGAGGAAGGGTACTGTCAAATGAGGGACTCAGGTCTCAGCACTTACCCTACCAAGCACTCTCAGAGTGTACTGGCAGGATAGAAGTGTTAATCATTTGAAAGATACAGAAAGTTACGACACGATTCTGGATACAGAATACCTGGGAGCTTAAAAGATACCAGTGCCTGAACCCTGCCTCTGAGATGCTCCTTCAGACAGGACAGGTGTACATACAGGCCTGGTACTTTTTGAAGGCTCTTTGGGCGATCCATTGGTTTAGCAGGGGAAACAGGCAATGTGTGGATACAAAGTCATGGTCTGTGTTTGATTGAGATCCATGTGATGAGGCCAGATAGCTGTGGTCTTTGCAGAGGAAGGGGGCCCAGTTGACCCAAGGAGGTTCTAAGTGATTCCTCCTACCCTGGGAAGTGGGTAGGTCTGGGAACCTGTGGGCTGTTGCAAGAAGACATTTTCAGATGAGCAGGGACTAGGAGGTGGAGATGAGCCTGAGGGGCTTCTATGGGTGGGACAAGAGCCAAATGTGAGGCTAGTGACAGGTTCATACTTTCTGGATCGCAGTATCCCACTCAATGGAATCTTGTCACTCACCGCCTTGCCTTGAGTAATGAGTTTCTACTATCTAGAAAATGCCCTTGTAGAACCTTCCGGTTTGCCCGCAACATGTTTTGGTTTTCCATTTAGGTCAGACATTCTGAAGTATTTGTGATCATGAGATCCTCCTCTACTTAAAAAGTCTAGTTAAATATTAATGGGAAGAAATTTGCTCTTGCATATTTTCACACGTAATTTCTTTAATTGGTATTATGCATTTTGCATAATTTAAAAACTGACATCTGGATGATTTGCTCAGCCAGCAGAGAGGACTGTTTCATCAGAAAGGCCCACACAGCATCGCCTCTGAGCTGCATGCCAATAGTTGGCTGCTTGGCATTTAGATAAAGAATGATGTTTCTGCAGTGGGAAATGTAGTGGAAAATGAACTACCCCGAGAGTTTCTGTTCATTAAAAGGGCAGTGTTAATTATATTTACTGTTTAGGGGCTGACTGCCAGTAATGCCAGGACATTTAGGTTTGTTAGTGCCGTGGAGTAGATGGCAGCCAGACCCTTCCCTTCCTAGTTCTACCCTGGTGAGTCCTGGGACTATCCACCATCTGTTCTAAATGTGGTGGTTTGACCAGTGGTACTGTCATATGGATTATTTCAAAGTCAAGGGAAAAGCAGTGTTTTTGAATTTTTAGTTTATTTTAGTGATATAATAGATGCCATTGTGATATCAACTTTGTGTTAGTATATAGAGGGTTTCTTTGACACACCTAGTAAATCATTTGTGATGATAGTCTATTTCAGTCAAATCTTTAACATGTTAACTAGGTTCCCCTATTAGTTTTTGGCTTCTTCTGGCGATAGTAATTATTGTTCTGAGGTTCACAGCTGATTTTGCCTGTTCATTAAAAGGAACTGGTAAGAGATAGTTTTGACCCTGGCTACTGTTCAGTGGTTTCGCCCATTCCGATCTCTCCTTCCCTGAGCTTGGTCTGTTGGCCTGGACCCATTGTTTGCTTTCTGCAGGGGCAGACAGGCAGTGAACTAATGCTTGAAAAATTTTGATTTCCTCAAGTGCTTTGAAGATTGTAAGCCAGGTAGAGTGACAGTATGTGCCTGGGCATGGGAGAGAGGTTACTTATATAGGAGGGAAGCTAGTGAGCCAGGTGGAGTGACAGTGTGTGCCTGGGCATGGGGGAGAGGTTACTTATATAGGAGAGAAGCTAGTGAGCCAGGTGGAGTGACAGTGTGTGCCTAGGCATGGGGGAGAGGTTACTTTTATAGGAGGGAAGCTAGTGAGCCAGGGAGAGTGACAGTGTGTGCCATGGGGGAGAGGTTACCTGTGTAGGAGGGAAGCTTCATCTGAGCAAGGACCTTGTTGGTCTCACTCACTGGCATCTGGTCCCTATAAGAATGTGCAGAGGGTGAAGCAGGAGCAGAATGGCAGAGTTCTGGGTGGAGTTCCCTTGGCAGACACAGCACATGGAGGGGCCCTCAGTGGGAGAGAGTTGCCACTGTGGGTAGAGGGTGGAGTGTGGGCAGACGAGGTCAGAGAGGGCTCAGGGGCCAGGTTGAGTGAGATGTGGGAGAAACCCTTGAGGTATTTTATGGGTGATCACTTGACATTTTTAAAAGGTGTCTGTGTGTGACATGTGGAGGGTAGATTGTAGAAAGGTAAGAGAAGCAGCAGAAAGACCAACTAGGGAGCGTCAGAGCCTCCAGGTGGGCTGCAGAGGCAGCTGGGACAGGCAGTAGCAGCAGGCTCAGAAAGTCGCAGCTGATTCAGACTGTGTCATGCTGGTAGAGCTGATGGGACATGATGGTCTGGCTGTGCGGTTTGAGGCTAAGAGAGGGAGCAAAGGCGACTTGTAGGCTGACCCACTTGCTTCTTCCTCTGTTTTTCAACCACAGGTTTGCTGAAACTGTGCATCCCCCCAGCCTCCCCTGGGCCTGCTCCTTCCTGGAGGCTGGTCTCTGATAGATTTCCAATCTTTAACTTTCACAGACTGTTCTTTCCTTCCTCTTTTTAGCTCTGTTTTTAAATCTGATTATGATTCAAAGAGCATGATTAATAGAGCCCTCCCAAGAAGGGTTACATCTTACCCATCAGGTCTGCAGGGACATAGTAAATGTTACTGGCTGACAAACACTGTTTTTATTCTTTTCATCAGTTCCTGGGAACCCAGTGAGGATAATCATTCCCTGGAGGACCATGAGGGAGATTCTTAAGTCTTTGTGTCGCAGCGTGGGTAGGCTGCACAGACAAAGTGGGAGGAAGACAGGATGGCGTCTAGGCAGGTGACAGAGCTTTGTTGACTTTCTGCTAATTTTGGTGATGTTTCCTCTCTCTGTTAGGTGGTCATGAATCTTTCTGTGGTCCCCCAAGCTGAGGGGATACATTCTAAGACCTTCAGTGGATGCCTGAATCTCAGGTGTGCTAAACCCTGTGCACACGTGTGTACGGAGGGTCACGTCCAATACTATGTGTGTGAATTAGGCACAGTGACTGATCAATAGCAATGACGAATAATAGAATAGAGCAATTATAATAAACTGCAATAAAAGTTACATGACAGGGGTCTCTTTTTCTTAGTCTAAATATCTTATCGCACGTACTCACCTGTGTGTGGACCATGGTTCACCTCTGGCATCTGGAACCACACCCAGTGAGGCTGCAGGTGGGAGGGACTGCTGTACAGGGAGCAGTGGCTTCTGGGGGAACGAACGCCAGCTGGCGGCTTGCTTTCAGGATTTCAGAGCTAATTGGTTTGTGTTGTCAGTGACTTTTAGCATTTTTATATTATTTTAAAAAAACATGTAAGTTACTAGACAACACTTGCTTAGTCAAATTGGTGAGTGATTTTCAACAAGTAAACAGTATTCGCTTTCTGGGCTGCCTGGAAAGTGTTACAGGAAATGTCAGAAATTTTTTTTTTCCCATAGCAATAAAAATCTTTTGGCATTTATCAGGGTTTCTTGCAATTCTCCTATTTCCATATTTCTCATAAAGAGCAGTAAAACAGTTGGGGAGAATGTCTTTTTTTGAGGTCAGCCTAAACCAGTCATCCTCAAACTACGGCCCGCAGGCCACATGCAGCCTGCCTAGGACTTTTATCTGGCCTGGCGGCAAACGCCGCTGCCTATCCTGCTTAGCAGCCGACTTGTCCCGGGGCCTGCAGTCTGGCCCTCCCACCGTCTGAGTGACAGTGAACTGGCCCCCTGTTTAAAAAGTTTGAGGACCCCTGGCTTAAAGTGTTTGTCACACAGTCCATTCACCCCAGCCATGTCTCTGAGCTGCGTCTTTCTGGTCCTGCCCTCCCTTCCCCTGTATTCCTCTCATCCTACACATCTTTCCCAGATTAATCTTCTGAAGTGCCAGTCAGTTCCTACTTTCAAAATTCCTCATGTCTTCCTGTGCTCCTTCAAAAATGACCCATCTGCCTGAATTTCCAGACCATTTTTCCATCCAGCTAAACTGGATGTCCAGTGGTTTCTTGTGTATGGGGTTGGCCCTCCATATCTGCAAACTGAGAATTTAGAAAAAAATTCCC
>CAUYQV010093476.1:0-23366 GCA_963574575.1 Galagoides demidoff | reverse complement strand
GAAGGTTGGAGTGTGCTCCTCATTCTTCTCTCTTGGCTCTGCTCCAGACCATCAGCTAAGTAGCTAAACTTCTGTCCTTTCAGCCTCCTTCTGGACGGGAGCTTCTGTAAAAAGCTGGCTGCAGTCCGCCATCTTGGCTCTGCCCCCTGTACTTACTTTTTAAAGTAACCTGAACACCTGAGGGCACTTACCTTGCCTTCGTCTGTTCATTTGCCAGAACAAAATACCATAGACTGGGTGACTTAGACAACAGACATGCCTTCCCTCACTGTTCTGGAGACTAGATGTCTGAGATTGGAATGGCGGCATGGTCAAGTTCTTGGGAGGCTTCCTTCCTGGCTAGTAAATGGCCACATTAAAGTGGCCATTCCATAGTACAAGTAGTAGGTATAGAAAACTCTTTCTCTCCTTCTCTCTTTCTCTTAAAGCTAGCATTCCTATTGGATTAAGGTCCCAACCCTACTGATCTTATTTAAACTTAATTACTGCCCAAAAGCCTTATCTCCAAATGCACTCACTTTAGGGGTTAAAACTAATATATATAGTTTTGTAGGGATATGGAGCAGTCCTACAACCCTTGACATCACTTGCTACAATCTGGGTCTAAAAGCACTTCCCACTTTTTCTTAAGAGGACAGCTTCCCTTCATTTTCAAGACTGGTTCAAGGACCAGCTGCTCCAGGAAACCTTGACCAATCCCTAGAGGACGCTGCAACCTCTGGTGCTCTGTGGCCTCTCCACACCTGTGGATAGCACTCCCTTAGCTATTAGTGTTTGGCCAGCTCCAGTTTACCCTACATTCTTCAAGGGCAGGGTTGGTTTCTTATTTACCATGAGACTTATAGGGCCTTGGGCACTGTCTAGCTCAGAGTAAGCCTGTGATCAATGGTAGATAAATTCAAAGCACAGAAATTAGACTACCCAAGTGAATAAGGTACCTGGAAATTTTTGGCGAGATAGGAGGAGGGATTTTGTCAAGGATGGAGGGAGTGGTACCGGGGAGGGGTAGAGACCTGAGCCCTGGGTGGTGGAGTTCTGGATCTCAATGCTTGGCCACTGGGCTTTTCAGGCCACTGGTAGGGGAAACCACAAGTTTGCACTAGTTGATGGCAGCCTAATCCCCTTTCAGAAGTAAACATTTTGTGAATTATTTAAAATTTGCCATAAAGGTGACTGGTCTGCAATCTGACATCTGGGAAATTCTACTGGATAGCTCAGTTGCCCAGGGGACATATACTTTATAAAGTGGTAGAAATAAGTACACCAAAACTGTCAGGGTCTTTAGGGAATAATATTAATCTCCCCATGAAGTCTTTTCTTCATAAAATCTCTTTGCAGTAAAGAAGACCTCATGGTGATAACTATGTCCTTTATAGATTAAATGAGGATTGGTGACCCTTGAATTTAGCTAGAAAATACTACTACATTTTTTAACTCTAGTATGATCAAAAGGATTTGATGTGCCTTTTATGAATATAAAGATGTAAAAGTCAGCACCAGCCTAGTTATTCCCACCATTGTCTTGCCCGTTACGCACATACGTCATGGTAAAGAGGAAAGTTTCAGGGGTCAAATCTTTTAGCCAAATCCGTTTTTGTCTTTTAGGAGCATACTGAACCTGAATTGATTTAATAATAATAATAATTTATAAACCTTTGATGAACGGAATTTCACAGAAATGCTAAACTTGTTTAATGAAATTAAACGTTTTGCAATCACTAACAGAACTGCTCTTTTGGTTGGTTTGCCAAGGTTCATTGTTGAGATCTGAACTGCTTGTTGTTTTCCTGATCAGAAACTTGTGAAATTGCCACATTCATACCACCATCTCTTCCTTCTCTGGAACCTGTTCCTGCTGTGCCCTTGCTGGGAAGCCTCCTCCCTTTCCTGGGTTTCCACCAATTTCACCATCACCAGGTCCCTTCTCCAGTGTTTTGAGGCTACTGGTGGAGATGCCATGCTCACTGTTCACTCTTACTCCGTGATCCTCCTTCCTGATGAATTCCAGCTCCACTCCTGAGCAAAATGGAGCTAACACAGCCAAGCTTCTTACTTGCCAACAGTCTGAAGAAGGCTTAATCTTAGCAAGACCAACTATCTTTTGGCTTTCATTGAACACTTGAAGACTTAAATGGTTTTAATATGAAACATCATAATCTTTATAGAATATAGATGGGTCCCCAACTTAGGATTGTTTGACTCACCTTTTTTTTTTTTCTGACTCCAGAATGGTGCAAAAGTGATATGCATTCAATAGAAACTGTATTTTCAGTACCCATACAACTATCTTGATTTTCATTTTCAGTACAGTATTCAATAAATCACATGGGTATTCAACACTATTTTATTATAAATAGGCTTCGTGGCAGGTGATTTTGCCCAAGTGCAGGCTACTCTGTGTGTTCTGAACAGGTTTAAGATAGGCTAAGTCAAGCTATGATATTTGACAGGTTAGGTGTATTCAATGTATTTTAGACACAATATTTTCAACTCATGATGGGTTTTTTGTTTTGTTTTGTTTTGTTTTTGCAGTTACTTTTTGGCCAGGGCTGGGTTTGAACCTGCCACCTCCATTATATGGGGCAGGTTCCCTACTCCTTTGAGCCACAGGCACTGCCCACATGTTGGATTCTTGAGATGTAATCCCATCCTAAACTGAGGAGCATCTGTGTACTTTTGTATTTCTGTTTACATCCATAAATATCTGCATTTGTTTTTTATTAAGCCAGTTGCCTAACAAAAATCAGTATCTAATTATTTAAGAAAGGGGGAGATATATTTGTCTACATTATAAAGAAACTTCTATTAAATTGACCTATTGGGCTCTGATTTGTTAAATAAGCCTGTATGTAGTATAATTTATAATTAACAAGATTAATGAGCTTTTTGGAACTGATGCATCTACTATAAGTGTTGGTTGCTACTTCTAAATGTAAGTGAATTATTTTGCTATAGTCGTTCCCCCCTCCTTGGAGCTAGAATGCTAAATAAATATAAAGACCTTTGGGTCAGAAGCCTCACTCCAGACAGCAATTGAAGCTAGAAATTAAATTGTTTTTGTCAATACAGAAGAGTTATAATTGTGCTTTTGGTTTTTCAAGTAGAAAACTTCTAGTTTCTCCAAAAGTTCTTGTCATAACTATTCATTGTATGATGCTATTTTCTTAAAACACATCAGGGAAATAATTTTAATTGTTTCTTAAGTAGAAGATTCACAAAATGATTCAGGTCCAGGGAGGTATTCTGTTCTATAGTGCTATAGCAATGGCAAAAGTCTACAGCATTTAGAAATATTTCAAACTATGAATGGATGCCCTGGAAAAATTGCCTTCTTTGACAATTGAGTTAATTATAGTAGTTCTGTTATTCAAAGCCCTATTATTTGGCTGTAAAAATCATTGTAGGTTAAAAATGGACTTACATTAGCTTCTCTATAGGTATAGTATTTTACCTACTTAAAGAAAAAGTTTATTCTTTTCCAAATCCACTGAATACAAATGATCTAAAAAATAGGCACCCTCAAAATGGTTATTCTGTGACATGAAATCTAAGTTGTTTATGGTTTAGGTACTCTAATATTTTCTTTCAAATTTAAAAAAATCCAACTTTGTACAAATCAGCTTGACCATAATAGAAATATATTAGGTGCACACAGCTGAATGTGCATTTCATAAATTTTATTTATAAAAGAATGGTAGCTAATCCACGTCGTTAGTTTTCCATGCAGCTCTCTGGGAAACCAGAATGTGGCTATCATGGAGCCTTTCCATTTTAACAGAGATCCTTTCTCTATGACTAATTCAACAGGGGGTAATTTTGAACAAGTGGATCTTTCTCCAACCTGAAAGGCTGCCAGGACAGAGAGTGAGTAAGAAAAAGAGGGTTTCAAAAGGAGCCACAGAGAACTACAAAATGATCACGAAGCACCACTGTATTGCCACAATCTCCTTACAGAAGTGCATTGAGAGGTGCTGATACAGAACAGAGGACTCATCATTGCAATGAAATACTCTGTAATACCTGCGACAACAGTCGGAAATTATTTTGTCATCAAACTATAGAAATATGATGATGTCTGCTGTGAGGAATTTGTAAGGAATTCTGATAGCTGCCCTCATTATTTTATAGAATTTCACATAGCAGTGGAATGTGAAATATGGAACACTAGAAATATAAAGTAGAAACTGTCATTTCAACTTTTATATATCACATTTAATGAGAAAAGCCTTTTAGCCAAATATTAATATTACTTTATTCAGGTGCATATATTATGATTACTTTAAATTTAGATATGACTATTTTATTGAATCCAAGGTGTTGGAATCAATTATTTAAGAGGCCTCAGTCTTCCAGCCTTGTTTCTGACAAATGAAACACATTCTGGTTCATATCATAGTAGTCAGATTCAGGTAAATGGAAGGAAATTTTATAAATGTTGATGGAAACTTTTAATAGTACTAATATAAATGAAAAAAATCTCAAAGACATAAGATAATATCAAATAATTACAGTATAAACTAAATCAGTTAAAAAAACTAAACAATAACTGGGAATCTGGTAAGAAACAGTTCTCAGGAATAAAGCATAACCCTTATGTAGCAGGGCCTGGTAGGCCACCAGGGTGACCTATTTCTGAGTCTAGACATTTGGTCCGATGTTGCTTCAGTATTCCTTGTCAAAGATTAAAATTGACATTGGATCCTGGAATGAGGCTGAGCCTGCAAATGAGGATTCTCTGAGGACCCATTCCCAGAGATGGAATTCTATAATAAAAGTTCTACATTTTTAATATGTTTCTCTTTACGATGTAGATGAGGCTGAGCATGATGGAAGTAAGTGATATGTTAGAAATAATGTTTAATACAAGAGGAAAGATCAGGTCAGGGATGATTTGGAATTCATTCATTCATTTTCAAGCATTTTCCTTGTGCACAAAAATATGAGTGTTAGAGTAAAGAATTATCTATAAATTAAAAAGAGACCTATCGACAAAACCTGAAGAGGAAAAAATCACGTTAAAATGAGTGTTTTATGAGAATGGTAGTTTAGTAGCAGAAGGATTTTAGTGATTAGAATCAGGGAGTGCATTTAGAAAACCATTACAGTGTTTCTAATTTAGGTATGGTGTGATAATATCTTGAAATTTTAATTACTGTGTTTGCTTTTCCATGTATTGTTATACTTCATCTTCCTCTACTGAGCCTGGGGTTTTAAGGAAAACAAGAATGATTAAGCAAGGATGCAAAAGACTGGTCAATGTATTGAGCTATAAAACAGATTTTGAAATTTGTTAAAAGCCAATAGTCTTGCAGGTTAAAGTTTTCAGTGACAAGAGTAATCATTAGTAGGAAAAAAGGATGATTGTATAGAAAGCAGATATCATTCCACAAATGGTAGATTTAGTGGTCTGTGTTCCTAACCAAGAATTTTTTTTCTTTCTTCAAGAAAAACAGACACAAAAATGCAAAAATAAATAAAAACAAAACACGACAATTTCCTTACTGTAGATGAGAAGGAGAGGTAAGATAAAGTAGACAAGAGAATGATTCATAACCCAGGGGCCTGAGAATTGGGCCTATCATCCTGCCCACTTCTAAGATCAATCCCGACTACATAAGAATGATTGGAACTCTGTATGGTTTGGGGGATTCCAGAGAAAAGACTCAAGGCCCAGTTTCTATAATACAGTAGAAAGAACAAAACCTGTAGAGAAGCTCTGTGCTGGGCATGGAACCTGAGCTGTAAAGTAGAAATGGTCAGACAAGAGCGTCTTCTGAGTATCTCAAGCTCAGAGCCGGCACTACGAGAGGAGGAAACCAGGCACTGTGGTCAAGCTAAGAAGGAAACGGGGTGACCACAGAGGTAGCCAGGTAGCAGAAGAGGGCACTTCAGCCATGAATGTGATGCATTGTGAGCCAACAAACCAAAGACCAGTAACAGTAGAGAATTTCATCAGAAACCCAGGTGGTAGATGCTGATGCCTCCTGACCAGTGCAACCAGTGCTTCTTAAAGACATCCGAATCACAGAGGTCTCATTAAAATACAGATTCCTGGGCCCCTCACTCAGAGTTTCTGATTCAGTGTATCTGGGGTGAAAATTTGTATTTTGAACAAATTCCTGGGTGTTACTAAAATTACTGTTTGAGGATCTCACTTTGAAAAGCACCATGGTCTAAGATAGTATATACTCCCCACCCCTTTAAGTCCTCCAGGTATCCCCCACACCTAGAACTTAGAAGGCCCCTGGAAAGAAGTGAGAAAGGAGGAATGCATACATTCTGATAGCCTGAGAAGTTACCCAAAGTAGACTTAGGTTTATGCCCCAAAGTGCTGAGTAATCACCGATTTGAATGAGTGAACCTTGATTTCCAGAACAAAATTACCACCATCAGCAGAAATTGTGGCTTGAAGGTTAAATGCAGTCTGGTTGAAGAGAAATAAAGAAGTTTACCATTTGCACACTGAGGTTATGTTTATTTAAAAATTAATATCTAGTCTGCTAGTTTAACTAACAAACATTACACTAACATTTGAATGCAAGTTTAGGTCTCCAGGAAAAGAAACATTCAGAAAGGATTATTTTGTCCTTTGTTATAGTAAAGATTTGTTATACAATGTTTTGTTTCTAAGCTACTTGGAAGTAAGAAGTTTAAATAGTCCTAGTACCACCATTTTGTTACTCCTCCTCTGGGCCTCTTCAGAGAACAGAGAAAGCAGGAGTTATGTCTGAGTGGACAGCACTTGGAGAGCTACGGGAAGGCCGAACATCTGTGTTCTTGGGAACACTACTCCCACGTCCCCAGTTCTCCATCTGGGCCCCTGCACAAACAGACTTACTGCCCCATTTGTGACTTGCTCAGGGGCCTGAGGCACCCACAGCAACACTCAGTCTCTGGTGGAGTGGGATCCTCTCCTTTTAAGAGTCCAACATAAAAAGTGAGAGCCTGTCAGATGGCATCTGTGCTTAGACAGCTGGTAGGGCTTGCCTCTTCAATTTTGCAACGGTTTGGCTCAAAATTGAGTTGTGCTTTTTTGCTTTTTTGCATTTTCCCTGTGATGACAAGATCTATGTCAGTAATTTCTAACTCTTACCAAGCTGAGTGCACATTTATGAGATTTAGCTGAAATAAATCCATTATGTGTTACCTAATGTCCCCGTATCTTTCAGCCTCTTGAAGCCAACCATTCCTGTGATATGTGAGCCTCCATCCCAACTAATTGATGGAAGAACAATGGCTGCCTTGCTATTCTAAGGAGTTCTCAGTGGGTGCAGGTTACATGCACCTAATACGTGGTATTATTTACATGACTTACTCTGAACTCCAAATCAGAGCTTTTCTTCCCCATCTATACCTGTTGTATCTGGACACCGAATAGTCTTTACTCCTCACACTTCATCCCAAATATAAGGAGGACATCTTCCAGACATTTCCAAAAACACCATTAATCCATCCCATTTATCTGATTTTTTTTTTCCTACTGAACATCTATTATATGAGTCAAGTGATTTTGTTTAGTTCTTGGTTATAGCATTGAAAAAGAAATCCCAGCTATGCTTGCTGTTGTGATTTCTGCAGCGTATGGAGAGTTTCTGAATGTGGGGGGTTAATGCAAATGAGGATTGTAGCGGGAAACCTGAAACAACTTGCTCTTCTCTATCAGCGCTAAACGTCATGATCCCTAAGCTTCAGGGAGTCCCTCCATGGGACTTGTGTGTCTTTTTCCCAAGGACCTCACCTTGTGGTCTTTGGTTCCCTCCTGTCCTTACTCTTTCTTACGGTCTTTGTCTCCCATCTCCTGCCCCCAAGTCCAGGGGTTTCTCTAAAACGTTTCTCCCTTGAACTGCCAAAATAAAAAGGAAAAATCAATTTAAAAAATAACAAAATAGTTTGGTTTACTTTGTTTCTTACACTCCGGACTTTACATTTCACAACTAAACGTCCCACTGTAGGGTTTTCTGAAACAAAATAGACGAGTGAACTAAGGTGGGATTCGTCACAGGCTGAGCGAAACCTACATGGACCATCTTCCATCTGGGAAATGCGAGCTGCCAGTCGGTCCCTGCGGATTAGGTCATGGAAGAAGGAGAGACGGTTGGCCTAGCCCTGAGGTAAGGCAAAGTGAAGACACATACTATTATTCTTGCCAGGGGAAATCAAAGATCTTTACTGTATTTTTTTTCTTAATAGTGTATGCAAAAAGCATTTGCCTGACCAATAGCTGTATAGAAGATCTTGCAGATATGTTTATTTGCCCCAACAAAAGAAACTACATCTGGAAAATCAGCTGCAATTGTAGTTACTCCCTGCTTAAGTTTGCAGTGATCTGTCTTTCTCCGTGGCTATCTGCTTTCAGTCCTCATCAGTCAGATAGATGGGTTAAATGTGGATATTATAAGAGTGGCATATCTATATAATTCTAGTCATTTTTGGTGTCACTAACCTATACTGACCCACAATTTACTATACTGGGGGAGAGGAAGTTCCAGGAACTAAGAATCATCCTTTCCTAATACGCTATGAGTCAAAGAACCAGTGTGGGCATTCTAGAGTTGCATAATTTATCTTCACCAACTATACAAAGAGAGAAGAAAGTGCCTCATTTTATAAAAATGAGTCACACTGATCAATGACTACAGGTTCCTCTGAGGCATCTATTAGGGTTATTTAGAGTTGATTGTTTTAGCAAAGGCATGAGGTACTTCTTCCAAGGAACCTGGCACAAGCTTCATTCTGGGGCTCTGAATTGGGGCTAGGTAAGAGGCCATGAGTCTCTATTATCATTATTTTTTAATGATCCTCTGTATTGTGTTAAAACTCTAATAAGGAGACCAATGATGTTTTAAATTTTGAAAATCGAGTAGCTAGTTGGCAACACTTCCATTTAAGTCCAGTGGACTCTGTGATGTATTAGTCAGCAACCAGTGATCTCCATGGCTCAAACCATTTTTATTACTGCTTTTGTCTGATGTCCATATTGGGAATGATGCCCACCTTGTCTGAGGCCTTCAAGCTTAAAGGCAATCACTCTATTCTGCCCCTCTCCAGGATCCCATTATCCCTGCTGAATTTAGAGAGCCCATTTTGGGGGGCTCACTTCGTGTAGTCATCCTTGGCCCCAACAATGTGTTTCTTACGGTTTTGATGAAGGGATGTCCCCTGGGCCTTCTCAGGTTACACAGTGAAGGGATGCAAAACAGGTCACACTTCATACATTAACACTAAATTTCTACTTTCTCTGTGGACCTTTCTTTATTTACATTATATCCTGGAAGTTCTTATACTTCAAGTTTATTTAGCTTGACTACCATGGAGGCCAGGTTTTAGTCCACTGACTAAGAAATTTGGCCATCCACAATTGCATGGTCCTGTTTTACAAGTCTTGAATCCAGCATCTCTGAAAACTGCAATTTTTACAATAACATCTGTAGATTAATATAATATTTTTGTCTCCCCAGTCTAGGACTCCTAAAATCTATTCCTATCATTTCTTCCCAGGTTTCTGCCAATATAATTACCTTTCAGTCCTTTGTATGTGTAAAATAGCTCCTCCCAAGTCAGACTTTGTATTCATCTTCTCATGATTTGACTCTAGAAGTGGGTCTGGAGGTAATGCAAAGTGATGGGGCACATCTGGTGAAGAATCAGTAACCCAAGTGAGGTCATTACTGTGCAGCCCCTGGTGCTTATTCAGACAGGGCGAGAAGGGCTGCTTTTGCTGGGTGCAAGGCTCGTGCCTCTAATCCTAACAATTTGGGAGACTGAGGTGGGTGGATTGTCTAAGCTCAGGAGTTCAGACCAGCCTGAGCAAGAGCGAGATTTCATCTCTACTAAAAATAGAAAAATAGCTGGGCATTGTGGCAGTTCCCGCAATCTAGCTACAAGAGAGGTTGAGGATCTCATAAGGCCAGGAGTTAGTCTGAGGTTGTTGTGAGCTATGATGCCACAGCACTCTACCACTCTATCAAGGACAATAGAGTGAGACTCGGGAAGGTCCCAGTGAGAAAGTGGGGCTGTGTTGCTCAGACAGAACAGACAGCTGAATGAGGTGCAGACACCACAGTAAATTCTGGCATAGTCCGTGAATTTGATTTTTTATGATTTGGTATAAAAGGAACAATTAGAGATATTTGTGTTTAGTTTTAAATTTATGATTGATATATAATAATTATACATATTTGTTAGTTTCAATGATATATTTCAACACATGTGCCCTGTGCAGTATACACATTGAAATCACCCCAGAGTAATTACCATATCCTTCATCTTAAACATTTTCCATTTTCTGTGATGATAACATTTTAAAACCACTCTTCTAGTTGCTGTTAAATCTAGTTATTCTTTTGTGAAATAGAACACCAGAACTTATTCCTTCTAACTGTAGATTTGTACCTGTTGATCCACTTCTCACCATCCCTCATCTCCTCTGTCAACCACTGTTCTACTCTCTACTTCTGTAAGAACAGACATTTAGGTATTTGAATCTTTACCTCTAAGTTACACAGTGAAGTTACACAGTAGATATTGATAAAAGTTCCCGTTTTTAACTAATGCAAAACAAGAGCCGCCAGAGTCTGTGTGCATCCATTCTAAAATTGATTTTTGCTAATGTAATTTTGCTGTAAGAAAATAAAAGCACAGAAAGAATCATACTTTGGCTTATTATAGCGATACCCAAACCCCCAGGATAATATATTACAAACAACAGGAAAAAAAAGCAAGAGCAATATAATATAAGTAGAAGTTTTGAAAAGTTTAGTAACAGCCTTTAAAAAATGAAAACCATGTGACAGAATTTAATATTTGAATGAAAACACAATAAAGCCTTATCATCCAATACAACTTTTTTGTTGTTTATAATCAATGATGTAAAGTCTCTGTAGATGGGATATAACTTGACAGTCAATCGATCAAGGTCTTTCCTGGCTTTATTTTTCCTTCTTCCATCTCTAGGAAAAATAAAAGTGAAATATTCATGTTACAACAAGATTAAACCACATAATGATATCTTTCACAATTGTAAGCGTTCCTGGTATATACAGATGTTTTGCCAGTGTATAATCATTAAAACTGTATGATGTCTTCTGACATAGTGTCAGGAAAGATAGATATAAGATAAATAATATTACAGTAATATTTGTTAATGAATATAAATGTAGACTATACATTTTAATGATTTTACATGAAAATGGTAAATAGGCATGCTAGTGCTTGAAACACTGAGAAATCAGGAAAGAGGCAGTTGATTTTCGTTACCATTAGTCATTTCATTGTGAGAATTTGGGGAAATTATGTAAAATCTGTGTACCTTATCTACCTTCATGACCTTAAGGTATCTTGCCTCCTTCAGAAAGGAGAAAATTACTTTGGCTTGGAAGAACATAAGCTATAGAGTTACAATGTATGTTGGTAATAATGCTAGAGACTCCTGTAGCAGTAAACAAGCATCCATTACTTAATGTATTAATGAGGTTTCATTGTTAACTAAATGCAATTATATTTTGACAAGGAATTATTTAGACTACAACACATTTCAAAGGGATAGGCAATAAATACAGACTGTACATGATTCAGCAAAACTTCCTTGAGCTCTTCGCATCGTGTGCATACACAAATTCCACTGTCAGCTTTAAGCATGATGTCTGTTCCACGGGACACCTTTTTTTCCCATCAGGTATAAAAGAACCCCCACCTCTTGTGATGGCTAAGATATCCTCAACAGAGATCTGTCCTAATTCTCAGAGATCTTACCATAGGAATATATTTTAAGTCCTGAATAATGTTTTAACAATTATTAAATCACTGAAGGCTATCCCCAAAGTCACCTATTAAGTCTCCATACATAGGGAAAGTGGGAAATTGTACCCAAATGTACCTTTATTTACAAAGTATTCATTAAAAAATTTAACAAAGATGTGGCCAACATATAGGGAATATTTTGTAAATAAAGGTACATTTAGCTACAATTCCCTATTTTCCTATGTATGGCGACTTTATTATGGGTGACTTTGGGGACACTCTGTAAATTTCCTTGAAACATGGGGGAATGGCTGAAAGCACAAAAATCCAGATGCTCTATTGATTCTCAAAGTAAGGCTGAACAGGAATTTCTCTATTCACTGGTAGCTGTTTTCAAGACAGGAAGGTTTTTGCTGGTGAGGAAGAGCAGTGTGAGGAGGAGGTGGGGAGGCCAACTTCCAAATGGAGTCAGGACTATTCTAAGGGATCTCAGACAAGCCATACATCTTGAAATGCTCAGATACAAAGGGATGTCGTTCCACAGCAGTAACTTCATGGAACTATTTAAAGCTGACTGCTTAGATGACTGAAGCTGGAAGGTCACACATAGGTGGCTATGAGGGTCTGCTACTGTCAGGGCACCGTGTAGTTTGGGTCACTAATTCTTATTTCTTATCTCGAGAAATAGAAAACATGCCTACTGACCGTAGCCTGGTTCTGGATGAACAGGTCAGCCCATTTCCCTGCTTCAGTTAAGATGCATTTGATTGAAAGTACATCGGCTTAAATAATATAGGGGATTTATGGAGCCGTGTAACCAAAGTGCTCAGAGCTGGAGGAGAATTCAGGCCCATTCTTGTTTGTCTCTGATGCTTGTGGATCTGGCTTCTCCCATGAATTGGCTTTGTCCTCTGGTGGCTGTGATCATGAGTGACAATGCTGCGAGCTTAGGAAGGACACAGTTTTCCTCAATCATGTCCACAGAAAAAAATACCTAATGAGACCATTTTAGGACACATGTCTTATCCTATCAGAGATGTGATTGTCCTTGTTGACGAAGACGAGTCTGGGACCTGTTCCAAGGAATTCTCGGAGCAAAACCTCATGGCTACAGCCCAGGAGAGAAGGAGGAGGTGACAGCTTTGTGTGGTGATTCCCTCTCATGGGGGGATTTATGAAAACAAAGTAAGGTATTGTGCCCCAAATTTCCTCAAAGTTTTTAAGAATTTTCTATGAGAACCTCAGGTCATCTCCTGTTTTAGAGGTCTCTAATAATGGATCTTCATTTCTATATGCACTTGTGGGTACAGAGGTCACAGGCACTCAAATTTGGCCCAGCAGAACTTGGACTAGAGAAACTTTCTCACTGGTTTTGTGATGGCTCTTTGTTCCGCTCAAAAGCACTGATTTGATCAGTTTGTCATACTAAGTTAAAGTTCAGATATTAAGCAATACCATATATCATTTTTATTTACATATGTCAAATACACAATGATTATGACAAAAACTCTAAGCAATAAAAATCTTTTGGTGATTTTTACCTGATTGTTTAATTTTAATTTGGTGATTTTACCTGATTGTTTAATTTAGGTGATTTTTACCTAATTGTTTAATTGTTTAATTTTAATTTTACCTGATTGTTTAATTTACCTAATTGTTTAATTTTAACACACTTCTTCCAAAGGCTATGGATGTGGTTATGCAGAATTGTTACTTAGCTCACGCTGCCTGCCAGTTCAAGTAATCTATTTTATTTGGTTTAGATTGATTTAGGTTTAATTAACTGTCCAGTTTAAATATGAATCTGAGGTAGCCACTAGACCTACCATTAACTTGGTTTTATGTAAACAGAATGACTATTATGATTTCTAAACATGACAATGTGAGCCTTTTCCTAAGAGTACTAGAACCTTAAATATATGCTCAAGTTTCTAGCTAGCTATTCATTTTAATGATATTAATGTAATACTTGAACCTTGCTTCAGTGGTATAATTGAAAATAGACATTTCTTTAAAATTGTTAGAGCTCTTGTTTTTTAAGCCTAAGTTCTTCAAAAAGTGACTCTTCTTATGTTCATGGAAGCATTTTCTTGGAGAGGGAAATTTGCTTGTTTAATATATTTGTTTTGACATCCAGAATTTTATTGGCGTGATTTTTCTAAACTTACTCTTCATAGTGGCTAGAAGTCAGTATGGTAGCACATGTCATTGAAGGAAAAAAGAAAATAAAAATAACTCCACCAGAGCATTTATAAGCTACAATTGAGTATAAAAAGACATCAGATGAGTTTAATATAGGCAAATGTAATAGCCACAATCTAAGGTAGTTTAATTCATTATATTCTTGGGAAGAAACTAAAGCTAAATGTAATGTAAGAGACATCAGGAAAACAATTAAAACAAGCAATCCAAACTCATTTTACAGCAGATTATTCTTAAAAAAAAAATTACTTACCCCCTAGAATGTGATGCCATTATTTGTGAATCTTGAACCCATTTAATTATTATAATCATTTTTACACCCCATTTTGGCTTTCGTTTGTAATCCATACATTTTAACAAGTTGGCATAGAAATGAGTCAGCTTCAAATTTATTCATTATCCTGTTCAGTGTTTGTTCACATTGGTTCCGTGCCTTGGCCTGTCATCGCTAAAGAAATGTATGATGATATCGGGGACGAAGAAAGATGCAATTAGTTTACTCACAGGATTGGAGAGAACCTTGTGCCTTTAACGTTAATATTGATAACTCACCTGGTTGTGTGATTCCATAGCCTAAAAATCTTCACTTATTCTGCTGAGGGTCTGTTTAGTGGACTGTTCCCCAAGACAGAAATCGTGGGGGCTGCTCTACATACATGACCTTATTTAATCCTCACAGGAAATCCTAATGACTGAGCAATTACTTCTTTTTTAATAAATTAGACAATCTTATATTAAAGATAGATAGATATATATTATCTATATAAAATAAGACAACTCATACATTTTATATATATATATATATATATATATTTGGTCTGACAATTAAGTTTGCAAACCTACCACTGTGTACTTACCTTGGCAGTACTGTATGAACAACTCGGTAAGATTTCTAACCTCAGTATATCAGTGGCTCATAGCTGTGTTTGGGTCAATGTGTGGCAGTATCTTGCAGAGTGGTGTTCATTACTATTGCGAGTTTTGGTTAGACATTGTTTGAATGTCAGAGCTTGAATAAGAGCAGTGAATAAACATTTAATTTCTTCTTTTTTTCTTGCAGTTTTTGGCCAGGGCTGGGTTTGAACCTGCCACCTCCGGCATATGGGGCCAGCACCCTACTCCTTTGAGCCACAGGCATTGCCACATTAAATTTCTTATTAAACTTGGCAAAAGTAGAAGTGAAATCAGGGTTGTGTTAGTCCAACTTTAGGGGCGTAATGCCATGAAGTAAATGACAGTGGATAAATGGATTGAACACTTTTCTGTGGTGAGAGAAAGCATCACTGATGGCCAGGGCAGCCAGTAACAAGCAGAACTGATGAAAACATTTCAAAAATTCATCAAATTGTATGTCTACACGGTCAGTGGACTGTGAGTAGCATAGCACATAAGTAAACATCAATTGAGAAACAGCTAAGAAAAACTTTACTGAAAATCTTGTTATGAGAAAGGTGTGTGCAAAAAATGATCTTAAAGGAGCTCACTAAAATAAAAGCAAAAGAGAATTGATGTTTACCAAGACCTTTTGGAAAGGCAAGATGATGTGTGGACTGTTATCACCACTGCTGAACATGGATGTACCAGTGTGACCCAAAGCATACAAGTGCACAATGAAGGTCAGCCAATTCTCCAGGACCAAAAAAGATCTGTCAGTCCAAATCAAGAGCCAAAACTATGTTGCTAATCTTTTTTGATATCAGAGGGATTGTTCATTATTAATTTGGAGCAAATGGATAAACAGTTAACTAAGTTTATTCTTTGGAAGTGCTAAAAGACTGCATGAAAAAGTTAGACAAAAATGGCCTGAACTTTTCACCAAAAACTCATGGCTCTTGCATCGTGACAATGCACCAACTCCATGGAACTGTCTGTAAACTAATAACTGTATTGGAAAACCCTCCCTACTCACCTGATCTGGCTCTCAATGATTTTTTCTTTACCCAAAGATAAAGGAAATATTGAAAGGAAGACATTTTGATGATATTCAGGATATCAAGGGTAATAGGACGATAGCTCTGATGACCATTCCAGAAAAAGAATTCCAAAATTGCTTTGAAGGGAGTAGGCACTGGCATCAATGCACGCTTCAAAGGTGACTGTGGTGATATTTAGAAATGAAGCATGTAGCACTTTTTCTAGGATGCGTTCATGAACTTATCTGTCAGACCTTGTATATGGCATGGGGCTAGGATTAAAATCCAAGTATGTTTAATTACAGAATCCATGGACTTTCTGTAACACTTTGCTATTTCTTTTTGGTTATATTATTCTTTTAAAGTAGATTGTCAATTTGACTTTTCTAGCCCTAATTTATACTTAATCACAGAATCAGAGTTTTACTCATCCAGAATTAACTTTATGAAGTAAGGTTACGATCTACTTGGAAATTGGATTATGTAACATTTTATTGGTTATAATGTAGTCATTTGTTCACTCTTTACCATCTTTGAAATCAGAATTGTCTCATAAAGGATGACTAGGAGTTATTTGTCACAGCATGATTATGATAGTTTTAATTTTTCTTTCTTGGTGATATTTAAAATAATGGTATGTTTTCGATGGATTTTTTTTTTTTTAGATTAGATGAAATATGGTACTTAACTCTTCAATGAAATTCAGCAAAATGGGCAAAACAGCATAATCCTGACTGATGCTCCACTCCACTGCAAGTCATCTGCAAAACTGGGCTGGGAAGGAAGACACTCTATTTAAAGTGGGGGTAGGGTTCGAGAATTTCATCTCCTGTTGCCAATGTTATCCATTTCTCTCCTTCGTGGCCCAGTTCTAACAAAAAAAATTTCTGCTCTTCTTTAAATCTGCCTTTGGATAATTAAAAACTGATGTTAATTTTATTATGACTTCAAGTTTTCTGTATTCTCTTCCTCCCATCCTTTTGTAGTCCTACTAACCAAAAGTTGTCTTTTTTATTAAGGTTCTTTCCATAACTCTTTTAAAAAATTAAAATAGTAAATTTTGGGTTGCGATCTTTACTCAAAAATACATAGGACATTGAGTGATTTTTATAAAAAGTATATATTGTTATTATTTCCTTGTTACTGTCCATTTCTGTATAAAGATTTACATTATGTAAATTCTCATGTTACTAAAGGATATAATAAGATATTAAAATTGATGCAATTTTTATTGCTGTGTAAAACATTATCCAGTATTAAACCTCACCAAAACTCTGCTCCCCCTCCTTTACCCTTTCTAAAAATTGCTTACCAATACCTCTAGGAGAAATTGATCTCCCTGTCCTCAGGGTACTTGTATTGATTATGCTGTATAATTTCCTCTTATGTAAAATTGGGGGTTATAGTACCTACCTATCTTACTTATAAGATAAATTAGCTATTATATATGAAATTTATAATTAATATCTGACACCTACTACATGCTCACAAATGTTTGCCATTGTTAGAAGCCATTTGATACATACCATAAACTGCCATTCTAGTTCTTTTTTGGGGGTGAATATTTTAGAGATCATAAATTTCTAGAAAACATATGTTGTAATGCATCCTGGAACCCTTTTTAATGACCCAAATTGTGCTTTACAAATTTTGAAACTCCCATTTTTATTGATGCACATAATTTCCCATTTGGGAAATCCAAACCCTCGTTGGATCAATGATGGCTACCCAATACTTATGGGGCAGGGTGTGCAGATTTCCCAACTTAAATTGAGTACACTGGAAAGAACATGCTTTTGACTCAGACAGACCTGAATTTAAGCCCCAGCTCCCTTTTGCTTTGATATTGGAAGTCACTTAGAATTCTCTGAGCCTCAGTTTCTGCTTCTATAAGAAGTGAGTAATATTTATTCTATTTATTTTGGGTGAACATTAAATTCTATAATATACATTAAGAACCTAGCACAATGCCTGAAATATCCTAAGATTTCCATAAATATAAACTATTGGTAAATATTATTACTGCTATTTTTAAAATTATTATTACCTGGGGCCATTACTTAATCCCATTAAATATTAATTTTTTCAATTAAATTTATACATGGACTAACATTGATTTATTCATATGGTGAAAATGCATTAAATTATATACATTACGATCCTACATAAATGTCTTTATCTAGTTGGTGCTTCATAGATGATTTATCTTCTATTTTTCCCATCCTTTTTCCCACATCTAATTCCTTGTTATAACAAAGGAACAATTTTCTTGTTCCTTCAAAAAAGATATTACCAAAAGTTCTGCAATTCTTGAATGCACTGTGTTGGTGTGGAAACTTTACCAAAATGAAAGCCTGAGGACTTAGACTCTTTAGGTTAGAAAAGTTATGGGAACGTTGGGAATAACCTTCACCTACTTCCCATCACTGTTACTAGGCAGCTTTCTTTAATTTCCCACGGGCGCCTACCGTCTTAGATTTTCAATGGTATGGTGAGAACTAGCCCTTCAGCTGTTACAAATAGCATTCCTGAGGAGTCCCATTCCATTATGTAGTTCCTATGTTTGTTCCCCAGGGTTTTTTGGAGTTGTGATTCTTTTGTCTGAACAAAGCAAAAGGATCCTAAAATGAAAACAGCAACAGTGATGGGGCCCTGTCCTGCCCAGCAGAAGGAGAAGGTCTAGGAAATGTCCTGAGTGGAGTGCCATGTTCCTATAATGTTCCCCAAGTAAGATGAGAAATCTCGTATAGGTCTGTGCAGACTTCCACCTGCATTCTGTCCATACAGAATGGAATTTTACAGTGATGGCATACTTTGTATAATAGTCAACTGTCACTATCATCTCTTTATTAAAAGATCAGCATGCAGAGCCGATTGTTATGCCTGCAATTTGACCATGAAGTTGTTAGCAATACTGACAGTCCAATTACACGTGTGCTTATTTCTTCACTGATTGGAATCATGGCAGTTTCAGAGGATGTGAACAGGCTGAGGCATCTGTAAATTGGGGCTGGTGACAATCTCTCACATTCAAGGACAGGTTTGTGGAAGTGTAGGTCTAAGTCTATGAGGCAGAAATACTAAAAACTTTTGATGTTTCACACCCCTCACCTGTCCTAAGAAGCACAATGTGTGACACACACATATAGCAACGGCTCTAACAAGAACCATAACACCAGTAAAATTCTTTTCTGTACTTGACTTTAGGGAGAAAGAAGCAAAGCTTGATGAAATAAGCCAATATCTGGTCAGTTTAAATTCAGAGTTCAATATACTACAGCTTATTACCTCAACAACAATTCATACCCACCCCACAGCACTGCAGAGTCATCAATCATAAAAGAAATATTAAATTAGTGTTAGTGTGCTGTACTTAGCAAGACTGTGAAGTGGACTAATTCGTTTTGCAAAGATTTTTTAAGCTGCTTAGGTCAAAATAAAACAGGTTTTTCTTTTTAACTCTTCAGTTATCCAGAAACCTCTATTTCATGAGAAGCTAACAGAGATACAAATAACTGCTAAAAGAGGTCATGTTGGAATGTTCAATTTTGTTAGCTAGTATAACGTACTTTGTAAAATGTAAAGCACACACCCATGGTGGGCTTGCCTTGAAGAGTTTAGTATGATGCCTTGAGTCACATTTGGACACTGAAGAGAATGTCAAACCTCCAACCCCCGCATCAGTGATGCTAACGTCAGAGTAAGGGACAGCATTAGCGGAGAAGGTAACCCCGAACCCCCAGGAACTCTTGCAGGGAGAATGTAATTAATCACTCCCAAGTTTCCCAATCTTGCATTTGTAGTTCTTGACTTAAACGGAATGGGTGTGCCATTTATCTTCATTACTGGCCAGCAACATTAATAAAAATCAGCTTAAGATCTGAGTGTGGAATCACTTCCTATAGATTCCAATTTAATTTAGGAATGCCTTAATTGAAGGAAACATCCTTTCTCTGTCTTGGAGAGACGTGTTGGTTTTTCTGTGACACCCAGTTACAACAATAAACACAGCTGATGCAGAGTGAAGGTCCACAGCCGGTTCTTCCATTGATTACCTTCAGACGTTAATTTTCAATCTAATTGCTTTGGTTGGCACTTTCACCTCAACGGTACTTACATATGCCTACAGATCTGTTTGATCATAACTCTGGGGTTTTGAATTATTTAATACCCAATCAGTTTTAGAAATGTCCTTCATACCCTATCCAGAAATTTTGCAAAGGAATAAATATAATGTGATATTGAACAAAATGAAATTTCAGGCCACAGATCCTATTCAGAGCTGACCATCTTTGCAAACCTGAATCATTTGCTTTGTTTAGCAGGATCACAATTACAGAACACTTCCACATGCCATCTGGGATCCAAGAGCGTTACATCATATTATACATAAAATATGGTAAAAATATCTTTGTTTCATCATGAAATTATGGCTTTGCAGAAATTTTGTTCTATTTAGCTGCTTATGATTCTTTAATTCTTAGCTGTTATTCTATACATTTAAAAAACTAGTATGTACCTTTTTTTTAATGAACTGTTTCATCTCAGACTGAATACATAATACCGGTTAGCTCTTCCAGTGTTGTGCAGGCAGGGGCTTGGGCTCTTTGTACTTTATATATATCAAACAGCGTGATATCTTAACTGTGCAGGTGCTGTCTCCTCAGATTTTTTGTTCTTTCTCCAAAACTATTTATTGTTGTTTCACCAATGACATTGACTATTAGTTTCATAATTTTTGTATTTAATTAAGACATGATATTATATTCATTCAATGTTTTTTACAAACAAAAGCATATGATCTTAGATGCTGGGCCAGTATTTATGAATCAATGTGAAATAAACTTTGTCCTTTTCTTGGTAATAACAACTTATTTTAATTGAGATAGCAATGGTCATCAAATATCAACTTATCTTTACTAGTTAAAATTTTGCTATCTTTCAAAAAGTAATTCCAACATTAATATACTATGTGTGTATATACACACATACATTTAACATATATAACTATAATTCATACATGCATATTAAGCCAGATCTAACAGAAATTTAAATATGTTAAGAAAGCCACATTTTAAAAGATTTCTAAGTGAGCATTATTTACACAAATAAGGCAAGTGCTCACTTTTAGCAAGGGCAATATAATGGTATTGTTGTAGTAATTGCTTCAAAGGGAAATTAATAGAGAACCTGTTGAATGTTGTCAGATAAAAAAATTGTCTCTTTTGCCTCTTCCAGCTGTTTCAGCTTGAGTTATCTAAATAACTTTTAAACTCTTCATTCTATAGTTCCTGCAGACAGCTTTGTATATTAACCATTTCTGTTTTGACAGTCCTTTGAGAATGGTATCTTAATTCATACTTAAGTGCAATACATAGGCTGGACATTTATAGGAATAAAAGAAATACCTATAAATTAGGCTGGATCATGTTGTCTGCTGCTGGAAAGCCACATGCCCAGCCGAAATATAAGGGATAGTTCCGTCAAAAGGAAGAAAGGAAGAATGGTATTTAACAGACACCTGTGTGTCCTAATTCACTGCCGTGACCACCCAATCTGCCTTGTACACTCTTCTTCCTACAGAGAACACACTTATTCCAGCCTCAAATAAGAAAGAGTCCCCTCTACAAACTATATCCAACTAAAAGACCATCTAAAACTGTATCCAACTCAAACTCCAGGATCTGTGAATGATGTGCCTTCCAGCAGGTCCAGAAGTGGCTCCTTGATGTCCAATGACCTATAAACAATCATTTTTCTCCCTCGTGTGCCATTTCCAATAAAGAATGGTGAAGTTCAATTGGAATAGTCCCAATAAAGTTTTTCATTTGGAAAGTGACAGATGAGGGAACACACGGCTCTCACTGATTCACTGAGGAAGTGGCATTCTCTGGGTTAGGTATTATAAAAACTTGGCTGTGACCATGCAGAAAATCGCTTGTTCGACTCGGGATCCCCTCTCTGTGAGTGAATGCCTCGTTCTCCTTCTTCTATTGCTCCTAGATTTGTCTTTTGAGAGATTTTTCTTACTAAGATTTTGAGGAAATTACAGTGGCAAAGGAGAGAAGCCACAGCCTGGGTGGCCAAAGCTTTGGGGAGTGATTTATTGACCCCTAAATCAGTCCTCAGGCCTCTTGTACCCTGGCCTGTGCGGAAGCAGCCCTGTAGAGTAGCCTGGGCCCAGGAAGGAATCCTCTTCAATGCTGACTTGGCACCAACACGCAGACTTTCGGTCGAATGCTTCCAGTTAGTTCCATTTGACAATAACCACGGTCAAAGATTTCTTCCGGTCTTGTTTCTTGATGGATAAACTCTCACTTATTTATGGGTTTCTGTTCTTGACCATCCCTGATTCTCTTAATTTAGGAGAGAAAGGCTTGCCATTTGGAGGCCATTTGAAACAATGTGCACTGGGGAAAAGGCAGCCTTGAGTCTATTTTTGCCACTGTCTCGCTCACATTTGTGAACACTCAGACTGAGCCTCTGAACTCCTGCAAACTCATCTCCTGCTATTTGTGGAGCAGTGAGGTCGGCTTTTCCAGTGCTGCCTTGCCCCAAATTCCTAAACTCTCAACAAATAGACAGAGAACTTGCCTTCACAGTGACTTCTTTCCTTGGTTCTCTGCTTGGGAAATGTGAAGAGCTTACTTTCTGCTTGACTTCTTTCTTTTTTTTAGCAACTTGTTACATGGCATAGACAGTGAACAACAACACCATAACGTTCTCTAACTGTGTCCCTCATGGGTCTGTCATCTAAATTACCATGAGTAACAGTTCTGCAAATTTTCATTATGGAATAACCATAATAAAGTCACAAGTGTTCTAACTCTACTATTGCCACATATTTTCAGTTTTATTTAGGATATTACCAAACATCCACTATCTTTTTTTTTTTTTAATATTAAAGAATATACAAGATGCTGTCCCAGAAAGATCAAAGGTCTCACATGAGATGGAAAGTTGCTTCTCTTATGTAATAGGTCGGGGACAGAAGAGTGTAAAGGCAGGTGGGAACTCTGCTCCTCAAGATCACTTAGGAATCCAGCCCTGCATTTGGGTTACATCTCTGTTCACCAGCAGAGAATGAAAAGGAAAGGGCAGCTTTGTAACAGAAATATGTTTTGGAAGTTTGGCTCTGTTGGTTTGCCCTATAAAAAAGATTATAAAAAGGTAACAATTGATTCTTAATTTTTCTAAGACCACAGAGGTGGTCAACATAAGGAACTAGGCCTACTGTGCTGATATGCACATGTGGTGCATGTCCAGTCTATGAAAATTAGGTCAACTTGGCTCGGCGCCTATGGCTCAAGTGGCTAAGGCGCCAGCCACGTACACCTAAGGTGGTGGGTTCGAATCCCCAGCCCGGGCCCACCAAACAACAATGATGGCTGCAACCAAAAAATGGCCGGCCGTTGTGGCGGGCGCCTGTGGTCCCAGCTACTTGGGAGGCGGAGGCAGGAGACTCGCTTGAGCCCAGGAGTTGGAGGTTGCTATGAGCTGTGATGCCATGGC
>CAUYQV010093475.1:0-20364 GCA_963574575.1 Galagoides demidoff | reverse complement strand
GGGACCACAGGCACCCGCCACAACGCCCGGCCATTTTTTGGTTGCAGCCATCATTGTTGTTTGGCGGGCCCGGGCTGGGGATTCGAACCCACCACCTTAGGTGTATGTGGCTGGCGCCTTAGCTGATTGAGCCACAGGTGCCGAGCCAATGGGCAGAATTTTCTAGCAGTATTCTGATTGTTTCTCCGGCTCTTTTTCTATGCATCAACCCCATGAATTGCAGTTATGTGAGATGTGCCTTCCTGGAGTGGCAGTGGTAGAGTTTATACACATAGTCAGACATTTGGTGATGGTAAGGAATTGAGATCTAAGGTTGTCTGGGTCCCTTTAAACCCCAACATGTACGCTATTTTGCCAGATCCTCCTAATTTTAAGATATCTGAAATAAATGGGCTATTCCAAGTTAGAGACTAAACGAGGGCCTAAGTCTCTGGATCTTCTGTTTAAAAAGGAAAGAAACAGTGTTTTAGCATGTTATGATCTTTAAATAAATGAGTTCCAGCTTGTAAACTTCCTTAATTGTTATTGCTGGTTGTGAGAAAATAGCCCAGCTCTTTCCTAGAGTCGTAATGAAATTTATAAAGGAGGGGCAGCATTCTTTGAGAAAATCGGTAGTGGTTTTGCTGTTTGGGGTTTTGGGTTTTTTTTTCTTTTTGAGACAGTCTCACTATGTCGCCCTCAGTAGAGTGCAGTGGCATCACAGCTCACAGCAACCTCCAACTCTTGGGCTTAAGCGATTCTCTTGCCTCCACCTCCCAAGTAGCTGGGACTACAGGCGCCCGCCACAACGCCCGGCCATTTTTTGGTTGCAGCCATCATTGTTGTTTGGCGGGCCGGGCTGGGCATTCGAACCTGCCACCTTAGGTGTACGTGGCTGGCGCCTTAGCCGATTGAGCCACAGGCACCGAGCCAGTTTTGATTTTTTAATGAAGATGCTCCTGTCCCCAGGCTGTGGCCTCTCCCTTCCCTGGCGACTGCAGATCACAGAGTACTTCGTCAGTTTGTCACCGTGCGTGCACTTAAAAGGTGGTTTGTTTCCACTGCAGTAACTGTTCTAAAGCTCGCCGACTATTTTTCAGGTGTGTGAAGTCTATAAACTCCACAGGGAGACGTTCTACTTGGCACAAGATTTCTTTGATCGGTATATGGCAACACAAGAGAACGTCGTGAAAACACTTCTACAGCTTATTGGGATCTCATCTTTATTTATTGCAGCCAAATTTGAGGTAAATAATTTTCAAATACTTTTTGTCTACTATGTGGTGTTTCTTCTTTTTTTTTTAAGAGTCTCACTATGTTGCCCTGGGTAGAGTGCCGTGGCATCACAACTCACAGCAACCTCAAACTCTTGGACTCAAGCAATTCTTTCGACTCAACCTCCCAGTTAGCTGGGACTACAGGCACCTGCCACAATACCTGGCTATGTTTTTGCTGTTATTTGTCCCTGTTGTGTAGCAGGCCTGGGCTGCGTCTGAACCCGCCAGCCCCAGTGTGTGTGGCCCACGCCCTCCGCTGAGCTGCAGGTGCTGAGCCTGTGTGGTGTTTCTTGAGCTCCACTGCTCATCAGGTGCAGCTCACTGTCTATGATCTGAGGCCTCCTGGAGTTAAGACGCATGCAGAAAAGGCTGGGAAGTGATCAGGATGGGAGACGTGTGGACGCCCTGAGCACTGGGGTTAATGCAGTGGCACTGGCCCTGAACTTGGACCTGAGAAGATTAAAAGAAAATTCTGTTAATGGTGTTCGGACCCAACTTTCAAATATGTTATCAAAGATGCTAAAAATATGAGAATTTCAGAAACATTTCCCACCACATGTAAAAGTTCTGTGTACTTTCATGTTTATTTAGTGTGTGTGTGGGGGGGGTTCCATTTCATTTGTAGCTAACCCACCAGTGGAAGGCTCTGTGCTAATCCCATCAATGTGCCTGCCCCTCTCTTTCCATGCCAGGATACCAAAAACAATCATTTTAAGTGTGTATTGTAAGTGCAAACTGTTAGAGATTGGCTTTTGCTAGTGGTGTCTTCCATTTATTTCCTTTCAGGAAATCTATCCTCCAAAGTTGCACCAGTTTGCTTATGTCACAGACGGGGCTTGTTCAGGAGATGAAATTCTTACCATGGAATTAATGATTATGAAGGTAGGTTACAAGGTAATTTTTCAGTCATTGTTAAATGCATACGTAACATCATTCCCCATGAAGTGGAAATGCACCTGGCGGTGTCCCCGGCTGGACACACCGTGGTGCTCGGACCTTTTCTCAGCATTTGGTCTCTTTCCTGTTTCCCTTTAGGCTCTTAAGTGGCGCTTAAGTCCCCTGACCATTGTGTCCTGGCTGAATGTGTACCTGCAGGTCGCATATCTGAATGACTTGTATGAAGTGCTGTTGCCACAGTATCCTCAGCAGATCTTTATTCAGATTGCAGAGGTAACGGCTCCCTGCCCTGCGGTGGGGCAGGAGCTGGGCAGGTGGCAGTGCTGGCACCGTCTCAGCGCCCTCCTCTTCCCACAGCTCTTAGACCTCTGCGTCCTGGATGTGGACTGCTTAGAATTTTCCTACGGGGTGCTCGCTGCTTCTGCCTTGTATCACTTCTCTTCGTCTGAACTGATGCAGAAGGTTTCAGGTATGTGGCTTTGCAGTGAGCATACAGCCAGGACGTGTGCACCTTTCAACCACCGGTCAGCTGCAGGCAAGCACACGGTGTCCTCTCCTTGCAGGGTATCAGTGGTGTGACATAGAGCACTGTGTCAAGTGGATGGTCCCATTTGCTATGGTCATCAGGGAGACAGGCAGCTCGAAGCTGAAGCACTTCAGGGGGGTTCCTGCAGACGACGCACACAACATCCAGACCCATAGGGACAGCTTGGACTTGCTGGTCAGTGCCACCCCCGTTTCGGTCCCTGTTAAAATTGCTGAAATAGTCTGTTCACTGTCTTTCAGGCAGGCTCCAGGTGTCCTAGAAAAACTCATTCTTTTATTTATTTATTTTTTTTTGAGACGGAGCCTCAAGCTATCCCCCTGGGTAGAGTGCCATGGCATCACAGCTCATAGCAACCTCTAACTCCTGGGCTCAAAGCGAGTCTCCTGCCTCAGCCTCCCAAGTAGCTGGGACCACAGGCGCCCGCCACAACGCCCGGCCATTCTTTGGTTGCAGCCATCATTGTTGTTTGGCGGGCCCGGGCTGGGGATTCGAACCCGCCATCTTAGATGTACGTGGCTGGCGACTTAGCCGATTGAGCCACAGGCGCCGAGCCAACTCATTCTTTTAATTCCTGGAAAAAAAGGAAAATTCTAATCAATAGATGCTGTGTCTCCATGTCATGGAGATCGGAGACTTGTAGATTTTCTGTGATTTTTGTCCTCGCCCTCGACCTCCACAGAAAAGCACAGGGTGAGGGAGGCCCCGAGGATGGTCTTCACCGTAACATGTCCCCTCCACTCTCATCTACAGGACAAAGCCCAAGCAAAGAAAGCCATACTGTCTGAACAGAATAGGATTTCTCCTGTGCCCACTGGGGTCCTCACCCCGCCACACAGCAGTAAGAAGCAGAGTGATGAGCAGGGGACAGCGTGACCTCCAGCCTTGTCTACCAAAGCCAGCTCTGCGGGAGTGCCCGTTCTGCCCCCGTCTGCTGCGGCGGAGGCCTGCCGCCAGCTTCACGGGTGTTTGAGGGGAAGAGCGAATCTCTTCCCCAATGGAAATATTTCTGCAGATGGCATAGGACAGGGAGAATTGTTTTTTTATATTGAATGCTTAGATTTTTTTAATAAGTGGGTCAAGTACGCCAGCCACCTCCAGATCACCAACAAGTGTTCCAGATGCTGCTAAGGAAGGTGATACTTGACCAATGGACTGTTCACCACATGACAAGGCTGAGAGTTGCAGAATGCCACTGTTGCTGTGGGCCTCCCTCAGGGGTTCTGCCTCTCCTCGGACTCAGTGGAGCAGGTGGTTGTGAGCAGACATGATGCCTAGACCACAGCCAGCCAGATGGGCACCTGGCCTTCCCACACTGTCAGTTGGCAACATACAATGCCTTGTATGAACTCTTGTTTTGTAAGTTCTGCTATTACTACCCATTTTTTAATAAGGATAATACTGTCTTCGAAAAAAAAATACACTATTGGGACCTGATCAAACTAAAGAGCTTCTGCACAGCCAAGAACACAGTAATGGGACAGCCCTCAGAATGGGAGAAGATATTTGCAGGTTATGTCTTTGACAAAGGTTTAATAACCAGAATCCATAGAGAACTCAAACGTCTTAGCAAGAAAAAAAAACAAGTGATCCCATCTCACTTGTGGGCATGGGACTTGAAGAAGAATTTCACTAAAGAAGATAGGTGGGCAAAGGACTTGAAGAGGAATTTCACTAAAGAAGATAGGCATATGGCCTATAGATATATGAAAAAATGCTAACTATCCTTAGTCATCAGAGAAATGCAAATCAAAACTACTTTGACATATTACCTAACTCCAGTAAGATTAGCCCATATCACAAAATCCCAAAACCAGAGATGCTGGCGTGGATGTGGAGAAAAGGGAACACTTCTACACTGCTGGTGGGAGGTAAACTAATATGTTCCTTTTGGAAAGACATCTGGAGAACACTTAGAGAACTAAAAATAGAACTGCCATTTGACCCTGCAATTCCTTTATTAGGTATATACCCAGAAGACTAGAAATCACATTACAACAAAGATATTTGTATCAGAATGTTTATTGCAACCCAATTCATAATTTCCAGGTCATGGAAGAAGCCTAAGTGCCTATTGATCCACAAATGGATCAGCAAACTGTGGTTTATGTACGCCATGGAATACTATGCAGCCTTAAAGAAAGATGGAGACTTTATGTCCTTCATGTTCACATGGATGGAGCTGGAAAATGTTCTTCTTAGCAAAGTATCACAAGAATGGAAGAAAAAGTATCCAATGTACACACCCCTATTGTGAAACTAATTCATACCTTTTATATGAAAGCTATAACCTAATAAAACCCTAAGAATACAGGGAGGGGGAAGGAGAAGGGAGGGGGGAATGAGTGGAGGAAGGGGGATTGGAAGGGTTACTTCTGTGGTTTATCTTACAAGGGTACAAATTAATCTTTCTAATATTTGAATATGAACATTTTCACACAATAGCTAAGAAAATGACATGAAGACTATGTTAACCATTTTGATGGAAGTGTTTCGGATTGTGTGTGAAAACACCACACTGTACCCCAGAAGTGCATTAATGTACATAGTTACCATTCAATAAAAAAGAAAAAAAAAGAGTTTACAGAACCTGTGATCTCTTGCTTCATACAATATTGCTTATAGTTAGTTGAAAATCTATCTTTCATTTTCAAAAACCTTTTTACTTGAGAGTAAGGGAACATAAAGAAATTAATTCAAGATCTTTACTTGTAAGAAAATTTATCAATTAAAGAAAAATTTTATGTTTTTAAAATAATATTTCTTTTAAAGGCTGAATCTTAATTTATTCTAAGATATTATCACAGCTTTAACATTTTTATTCAAAGGGATTTCTGGTGATTCTGATAGAGTGTAAGAATATGCTAGTGTCCATTATTTGTTCTGTGAGTGCTCAATTATTTAATTGTAGTAGCACTATGGAGCAGAAAGAACTTGATTATGCACTTTATAAAATATAATTTGTACTCACTGTCCTACCACCAACAAGCCACGTCCTTTTAGCCCATAAGAATTTTCCTAATGCTCAGTTTACCTTTTCTAAAAATGATAATATTACTACTTCATCTACTTTCCACTGGAATTGTTCAGAAGATTTAACAGATAGTATATATAGAAGCTCATTGTAAATGGTAAAGGGATTTTAAAATAAAAGCTAGTATTTTTCTGAGATAAGTAATGTGCTCCCTACCACATGTAATGCTAAATCAACCTATCTCCAAACTTCACTGTCCCCATATTAGTTTGTGTTACTGAACCCATTTATATATGTGGCATAAAATATGATAAATACATTAGTTCCAGGAATGACAGTGATACTGATACACTTTTAATGGTTGTGATTTTTATGAGATGCAGTTTTTCTTCCAATAAAATTAAACAGACAAGTTGTGGTGGTAGTTGTTACTACACTTCTTTTCAATCTGGAGAAGCTTAGAAACATTGTAGAGGTATTTGAAAAAGAATATTTTTTAACAGGCTTGGGCTGAAAAGGATTTCCTGGTAAATCACATCAAGTTAAAAGTGGGCAAAAAAAACAGATGAAAGGAACAGTGAGGTTGGCATGGACTGAGCTCAAATAGCAGGCAAAAGGAAATCATGAAAGGAAACATATCTGAAAGTCTGATGTATTTTAATTAAAGACTTGTTAGTAAAGGAGGAATCCACTACAAAGTGGAGGAAATGGTGAATTAGGCCTTAGAAAAATTGCATTATGATAGAGACCTCTGGACAAGAAATAACTACACCTGGGATGGGAATTTTGGAGATTAACTTCTGTAACAGTGGATTATTCTGTTGAAAAAAAAAATGCTAGACTTCATGTTGTAAATACACATGTTAAGCTTATAAGGTAATTTTTACCATTCTGATTTTTTTCTCAGAGACACCACTATATTATAAAACCTTCTGAGGTAATAGATGGGTCTTTGCTTATGAAGAAATCTCAAAAGTTATGTGAATTTTAGGTCTTAATATAATAAAAGACAGAAAACAGTCTATCTTTAAATAGATCCCAATATTTGCCTGGCTTTTTTTCAGTCATACTATTCTTTGAAAAAGTGGAGTACATTAAATGTAATATCACACAGCGTTGGTAAAACATAATTCATTTTCCCTCTACAAATAATAGCCTTTTATACCCAGCAGTGATTACATCGTCCTCATCACTGGCTGCTAGTGTTAGAAGCTATATCAGCATCTTCCATGGCAGCTGGATAAAAAGTTTCTATGTTTATCTTAAAAATATATCTTTCATGCTTCTGCCTTGTTATGATGTCTGGAAATACATTCTGAATCAACTCTGAAAATAATACAGCTTAACTATTTGACAGGAGTTATATAGTCAAGGCAGGCCATGATTTCTGTTTCGGTAACCATGTGTGCAAGCTTATTTTTTCCTCTATAGCTAGAGTTTCAAACCCAGATTTTCAAACATGCATTTGTGTGCATAAAATGGGTAATTGCACTCACAAATGGGTAATTTTGTATGCAATTATCCATTTTACATATACAATTATATGCTTCTGAGGATATTACACGTGCACATAAAATTTGGTAAGCACATGCATTACACCTTCTTGTGAAAATTTGGTCCACATCGTAGGTTTATTGCATAGAAGAAAATTGGGATTCTTCATGTTTGATAACATAATTATACTCATTACTTTCTTCATGTCATACCTTTTAGTCAAGGATCTCAAAACCCATTAAATTATTAACACAAACATCTAAATAGCTCTATTATCTATAGATGCTAATATAAATCTCATTTTTAAAAAATTCAAAAATCAAGATATGAAACCTGGACTTCTCTATGTATTGATCACCATCCAGGATGCAATTAATGGAAATGGCAAAGAAATTGAGCACAAACAAAAAGTTTCATTCCTTGTGATCCAACCATGCCAAAGTTTATTTGCTCTTCTTCTATGACAAAAGCTTCAAACATTTTCTTTATTAAGCATTCATCTGGTAAGACAGCAAGTTTTAATAGCAGGGCTTGTTCACCTGGAAAATTCCTATGTCATTGTCAAAATGAGAGAATGAAACATTCACTACCTTCTTGGAAGTGAATTGTGCCTTTAGGTCTGCTTCATTTTTTTTTTTTTTTTTGATGTAAGAGGTTTATTTGACAGATATCAGCTTAAGTTTTATGGCTACACATGTGGCTTTCTCACAAAGCTGAACACAGTGTTGTTTGTGTCTTTGATATCATGGAAAAAAGACAGACACTTTTGAATGTCTGCTATTGCTGTAGTTAGCTTATGTGCCCTTTCATATGACTGGTTGACTAGCTATCTGTCTACCATGACATTGCACATCCTATCTGACATGGCAGAGCCAGAATGTTCAAGTAATTCCAGAGAAGGAAAGAACACAATCAGTCCCCTGTAAGGAAAAAACAGATTAGACTTTTGGCTTTGAATATACAAACATTACAATTTGAAAGCATTTTTTCCTGAAACGTATGAATTGCTTATATTGAGACAAATTAGGATACCTTTAAATGACCATTTTTTGAGGTATTATTGTGTAGAAGTAGTAGTAGTAGGAGGAGGAGGAGGAGGAGTACAGAAGTGGAAGTTTAATAGCAATAGTAGTAGAAATAAGAGTAGCAGCAGCAAGATTAATGGTCATAATAGTAGTAGTAAAAGTAGAAATGATACTATTAGTAACAATACTGAAATACCTATCCTTTCACAACTTACTGGTACCCAAAACTATTGAAATTATTTAAAATAAATTGCCTCATGCCAGATTTAGTGGCTCACACACGTAATTCTAACATTCTGGAGGCTGAGGTGGGTGGATTTCCTGAGATCAGGAGTTCAAGACCAGGCTGAGCAAGAGTGAGATCCCCTTCTCTAAAAATAGCCTGATGTCTTCTCCAGGGAGTTCTTGCTGTGAGCCTGGGCATTCTCTTGTCTGTCATGAAGATTAAACTAATATTTTCCCTGCCATCTTGAACTCCTAGTCCACCCTTCCCCCGGCTCAGTGATCTAGAAGCCCAACACCTGCAGAAACCAGAATGTTCATTGTTCTTTGTGAAGACTGGGCATTGCATGGTCTGAGGTAGCACAGCTACACTGTAAATGTGAATCTGGTAACAGTGCAAAAAGGCACAGGGAGGAAGGTTTCTGGCTTGACTCTGAGAAAGAGCAACTAAGCAATGGGCGGAGGCTTGGATCTCGTACAATGGGATGAGACTCAGGAACTGCTGAAGCATGGGAACTTGAGTGTAGACACCTCCCACCTAGCAGCAGTATTAATAGAGTGATCCCACTAGGGTCAAATTTCAGAGAGACAGCTCCCTAATTCTGTGGACTGCTGGAGGGAGCCATATCTCACATTGCAGGGATATTAGAGAAGAGCAGCAGGGGCAGAGGCATGGTCTCTGAGGGCAAAAAAGATTTACTGTTTTGTTAACCTCTGGTTTGGAATGAGCACAGGTATAACACTCCTCAATTTCCAGTGAGCATCCAATGTAATCAGACTTCCAGTCCCTCATCCAGCTGGTGGCAAGGTGTGGGCACTTGGATGAAAAGGCATTGACTTTTCTCCAACTCTGGCAGGTCCAAAACCCTGGCACGTTTGCTCACTGGAGAGAACTGGGCCTCAGCCTCATGGGGATTCCAATGCCTGGGTAAGACAGAGGTACAAAGTGCGGAAGGAGGCACCAGAACCCCTGGACTATTTTCCGGCCTTTATAACTCCACACAGCACCAGAATGAGTTACACTTGAGCTGCCAGTGGATCCCTACTGCCTAGATGCTGAAGACCATTTGAACTCTCCCAACTGATTGGTGTTTGTGTTGACCAGGACAATTGGTTTGGAACTCTTGATCTGGGCTGATCACCCAGGGACCCACCAAGGTTGTACCTTGGTTGTGTTGTGGGAGTGTGGAATTCACCTCTTCCAGGTGTTGCCTGTGGGGGGGCGGGGTGTCTTATTTGCTTATATATCCCCACAGCTGAGAGATCAGCTCAAAGCCACTGATTCACTAGATTTGGACAGAGACTAGCCAAACAGATCAGAGCCATCTAGTCCCACCACACCAAGCAGGTCCCCAGAGTTTCAGGCTGTAGTATTGAATGGGACATTTGTAAATCTCTAGGGTAAAAGCTGCAATCACCAGTACCAGTTCCTTGGAAAAGGGTTTGTTAATTACAACTTCAGGAGCTCTCAATTCAATTTCGCCTTACCAACTTCTCTAGCCAAATGGTGAAAAATAATCATGGGGCAGAATCAGTGGAAAAAGTCTGGCAACATGAAAAATCAGAGTAGATCAACTTCCCCAAAGAATGACAATGGAGACACAACAGAAGATCCCACTCATAAACAAATGGCTGAGATGTCAGAAATTGAATTCAGAATTTGGATTTCAAATAAGATTAACAGAATGGAGGTAAAAATGGAAAAAGAAAATCAAGGAGCAATTCAAAAGTTGTCTCAAGAAATCAATGAATTTAAAGACAAAATCACCACAGATTTTGAGACATTGAGACAAGAACTTGTAGCCCTCAAAGTTCTAAGAAATACAGTAGACTCCTTCTGTAACAGAATGGAACAGGCAGAAGAAAGGATCTCTGACAATGAAGACAAAGATTTTGAATGCTCCCAAATGCTCAAAGATGATGAGAAGGGGAGAAGAAAACATTTCCTGGGAGAACTGTGGGACCACTCCAAAAGAGCAAACATTTACCTTATAAGAATCCATGAAGAATAAGAGGATTGCCCAGATACTCTACTCCAAGAAATAATTGAGGAGAATTTCCCAAGTATGGTAAGAGATACTGAAATTCAGATAGCAGACAGTTTCACAACCCCAGTGCAATTCAATCCAAATAAAGCATCTTCCATACACATTGTAATTAACTTCACCAAAGTTAATATGAAGGGAAAATCCTACAAGAAGCCAGATGTTAGAAAATCATAACCTACAGGGGGAAGAATATCAGGACTACAGATTTCTCTGCTGAAACTTTTCAAGCCAGAAGAGGATAGTCATTGACCTTAAATCTCCTAAAATAAAACAACTTTAAGCCCAGAATCTTGTATCCAGATAAATTGGGTTTCATTTATGATGGAGAGGTTAAATACTTTAATGACATACACATGTTGAAGAAACTTACCTTAAACAAACCGTGTCTTCAGGATATTCTCAGACCCATCCTCCATAATGACCAGCACAATGCTCTACCACCAAAGTAAACTCACTCTGAAATCTATACCAAAACCCAATTTCCACAGCGGTGAAAAGATGTAAAATGTTCACTGGACTTTTGAAAAAGTACTCTCAATTAATGTGAATGGCTTAAATTGTCCTCTTAAGAGGCACAGGTTAGATAACTGGATACAAAACTCAGGCCAGATATCTGCTGCATACAAGAATCTCATCTTACCTTAGAGGATAAATATAGACTCAGGGTGAAGGGATGGGCATCCATAATTCAGGCAAATGGAAGTCAGAAAAAAAGCAGGGGTGGCAATTTTATTTGCAGATACAATAGGCTTTAAACTAACCTTTCACCTCATATTTGTAAAGAGAAACATGATGAGGTGTCAGTTATTAACAATTATCTGCCCAACCAAAATGCTCTTCTATTTATAAGGGAGACTCTAACAGACATGAGGAATTTAATATCTTCTAGCACCATAATAGTTGGCAAATTTAACACACCTTTGGCAGTGTTGGATAGATCCTTCAATAAGAACTAAGCAAAAAAAAATTTGACTTAAACTTTATCATATAAAAATTGAATTTAACAGACACAACAGAACATTTTATCCTAACAAACCTGAAAACACATTCTTCTCATCAGCCCATGGAATATCCTCCAAAACTGATGAAAGTTTAGATCACAAGCCTAACCTCAGCAAATTTAAAAGTACAGAAATTATTCCTAGTATTTTCTCAGGTCATCACGCAATAAAAGTTGAACTCACCAATAACAGATATCTGCTTACTCATACAAAGTAATGAAAACTAAATAACTTTAAGCTGAATGATAGCTGGGTCATAGATTAAATGAAGAAGGAAATTGCTAAATTTTTGGAATAAAACAAGAATGAAGATACAAATTATCAGAACCTGTGGGATACTGTAAAGGCAGTCCTTAGAGGGAAATTTATCATGTTGCAAACCTTCCTCAAGAGAACAGAAAGACAGGAAGTCAGTAACTTCATGGGACATCTCAAGAAACTGGAAAAAGAAGAACATTCCAACCCCAAACCCAGCAGAAGAACAGAAATAACTAAACTTAGAACAGAATTAAATAAAATTGAAAACAAAAGAATTATTCAAAAACTCAATGAATGAAAAAATTGTTTTTTTGAAAAATTCAGCAAAATTGGCTTGGTGCCTGCGGCTCAATCGGCTAAGGCGCCAGCCACGTACACCTAAGGTGGCGGGTTCAAATCCCCAGCCCGGGCCCGCCAAACAACAATGATGGCTGCAACCAAAAAATGGCCGGGCATTGTGGCGGGCGCCTGTGGGCCCAGCTACTTGGGAGGCGGAGGCAGGAGACTCACTTGAGCTCAGGAGTTGGAGGTTGCTATGAGCTGTGATGCCATGGCACTCTACCCAGGGGGATAGCTTGAGGCTCCGTCTCAAAAAATAAACAAACAAAAAAAAAACAAAAAAAAATTTCTGGGAAAGATGAGGCAAATACTTCATTGTTTTCCTTTATTTAGCAGCTTTTATACTGAGTTCCTCAGCATTCTCCAAAAGTGATAAATGCATATGAGTTTAAGGAGGCAATCTACTGCAGATGTTATCATTATGGATATTATCATATTGTTCCATCTCTGGCCAGCAGGAAACACTTTTGTAACTTGAGTTTTTTTAACATTCCCTCAATAGTTTTTATAGTTTCCTAATCTTGTACCAGGCTCATCAAGTATATTTCCTGCTTCACAGCTGGAATCAGCTATTTCTTCCAGGAGTCCCAGTTCTTTCCATTAAGCAGTCATTTTTAGAGAGCACACTCTGAATGTTAAGGAAACCAAACATTTTCTATGGATCTATCATCATAGCTCATGCCAAAAATTTTTAAATTATTACAACTGATTGTATTTTGGAACCAAACCAGAGTAATTTAGACCAAAGATTTTCAAATATTTTTGGTTCTATGCACCTGTCAGTAAAATATTCTCTCATGATACTCTCTTATTAGAAGGTACACTTTTTTCATTTATGAATTGTACACAAATATCATTGCTTTAATATACATCATACAAAGTTAGCCGAAAGTAAAAATCAGGCTTTGATACTATTTTCCTGTCATTCTTCAATTTATTGTGTTGTGAGGTGGTGGAGGTATGGGTGTTCCCTCCAGTCCACAAAACATCTACTAAGAAGGGCAAACATTAGGTGTCATAGTTTACAGAAGGCTTTAATCCTTTTACCTGCTTAATATTGGTGATTATTTTCTCTTGTCTGTTCTGAAAATTAAATCAAGATTTACTTGATCTTGATTGAACAAATGATCGATCATTTATTCAATAAAATTGCCCTGTGCTTGAGATTTAGAAGAACCAGATTCTGAGTGTCTGTTCAACGTTTTCTTTTGACTCATAGGCACATTTAAACTCCATGGTCTGGAGGGCTAGTAAACTGTTTTGCTCTAGTTAGTACATAGCAAATAAGGAGCCATGATCTGTTAGACTCTGCTTAGTTAGCACTGTTAAATATCTAAAAAGGATCCTCTCAATCCTTCAAACATTAGTGCTTATGTTTAGCTGAAACTGGTAGTGGTTTGTTTAATAAAATGCTGATTGATCAAAATTAAATTTTAATTTATTGCTGAATTTTCACTTATGAAGACTGTCAAAACAGTTCTTGGTACTTTATCTTAACTTGGCATCCATTCCACTCAGTGTAGTATCTAACTTATCTCATTACCTGGGTAGGTACAACAAAGTATTAGATGAATAAAACCCTTTTTCCTTACTAGGTTTGAAGCATCCGAGCACCACTACATCTTAGTTCAGAAACAGTACACGCTTTGTTACTGCGTTGTTAAAATAATAAATTAGGCTTTTGTTGTTTACATTGGCAGATCAAAACTCTTTGCATCAAAGCCCAAGTGCCCATTGATCCATGAACTGTGGTATATGTACACCATGGAATACTACGCAGCCATTAAGAAGGATGGAGACTTTACGTCCTTCATGTTCACATGAATGGAGCTGGAGAATGTTCTTCTGAGCAAAGTATCACAGGAATGGAGGAAAAAGTATCCAATGTACACACCCCTATTGTGAAACTAATTTGTACCTTTTATATGAAAGCTATAACCAAATAGCCTAAGAATTTGGGGAGGGGGGAGGGAGAAGGGAGGGGGGAATGGGTGGAGGGAGGGGGATTGGAGGGACCATTTCTGAGGTTTATCTTACAGTGGTACAAGTGAATCTAAGAGTAGAATCAGAACGTTTTAAAACTATAACTGAGAAAATGACATGAAGGCTGTGTTGATCAGTTTGATGGAAGTATTTCGGATTGCATGTGAAAACCCCACACTGTACCCCAGAAGTGCATTAATGTACATAGTTGCCATTCAATAAAAAAAAGAAAAAATGAAACTAATTTATACCTTTTATATGAAAGCATATAATATGCATTCATATATGCATTAATGTACATAGTTACCATTCAATAAAAAAAAAGAAGTAGTCCCAACCACTGTTTCTCAATATAGAAAGGCTAAAACTCCATACTGTTTATCATACAACCAATCCCATCTCTGTTCCCTGAAATTCCCCTTAGTTTCATTCATTAGAAGGCGATTAAAAAAAAGAAGAAGACTTAAAGAGCACTTAACAGCAGCATCCAGCTTTCCTATAAAATACTCAGCATCTTAAATATTATGTACAATTCTTTTTTAGTCACCTAGATACTGGCTTCAGAGTTTATGGAACTGGGGGGGAAAATAACCCACTCAAAACTATTCTAAAAGTTGTCTTTTGGCAGAATAGCAGGTATCCAAGTTAAAAATAGGAGGGTCAGTTTGTTGCTTTGTGGTCTGTTCAAAATTTAAATCATTTTTGCTCCCCTTCTACATGAGAACCTCAGTCACTACTCCTGAGTGGAGATGGGCAGAGGCTCTGGGCCCTGCTCCTCTGGCTTCTCAGCAGTGGCTTTCTTGTTGCTGCAGCAAGGGCTTCAACAGATGTATCTCCATGAGGACTTCCCCCAAACAACCTTTATAAATAATCCCACAACATATTTTCTGTCTTTTCCAGTATGTGAGATCTAAAAAGGAAAAAACCAGTGTTCTATTAGAACCAGAAGCCATCTCTGTGTCTGAGCCATCATCTGACTGGTTACTGTAACAAGGAGATTGAGCTGAGGAGGTACTTGAGTGGTACTGTGAGTATCAGAATTATGACCTTTAAATTCCTTCTGCAGTTTACTGATCTAGTTACTTTTTTCCAGTTTCCAGACAGAGTTTCCACTTTCTTTGGTTTCAATGTGGTCCTTAGACTGGGTTCTACCCTTGCATCTACCACATGATTCCAGCTCTTTTTTGATCCTTCTGGCAACTTCTTCTATCTTTTCACAAGCAGGACACAGGCATTGCAGATGTCTCCCAAACGAGTTTCATGCAATCCAAAACAGCTTAGGAAGTCTTTTTCATAGTGTTTACTGTCAGTAAATTGAGAACTGGAGGAATTAGCTCTGCAAATACAGCAGCTGTCTATACTTCGGTACATCTTTGGCTTGTGAAAACCAAACATCTTTTCTTCTGGGCAAGTCTACCAAAAGCAGCCATTCCACGCACAATAGCGTTGCTGAGGTGCAGGGTGCATGCCAGACCAACCCACCCTCCACTCCAAATGCTCCCTCCTCCTCAACTACTTTGTCTAGAAAACAGGAATAGAGTTTTTTGCAGTAACTATTGACAATATTTTGTATTTCTGTGGCATCTGTTGTTATAATAGATAGCTGTGGCAGAGTTTTGGTCATCTTGTTTTTCAGAAGTCCAGAGCTTAATTTTATGCCTCTTACCATTGTGGAAACTAGGCTTTGTTCTTTAATTTCTAGGTAGGTTTACTTTGGTGGTGTACCTTTCTATTCATTATTATGAAGAATGGGTCTGCGTATTTCCTGTATAGCTTCTCTAGCCATGGCAAATTTCCTTAGCTTGTGGATGTCAGTGAGGTATTTGATTTCTCCATAACTGATGAAGCTCACTTTAGCAGGGTATAGGATCTTGGGCTGGAAATTGTTTTGTTTAAGAAGGTTGAAGGTTGATAACCATCCTTTTCTGGCTTGGAAAATTTCAGCTGAAAGATCTGCAGTCATCGTATAATTTTCCCTTTCTAAGTAATACTTTTCTTATGCCTGGCTGCTTCAGAAGTTTCTCCTTCATATTAACATTGGCAAAATTAATTACAATGTGTCAAGGAGATGCTTTGTTTGGATTGAATTGTGCTGGGGTTCAGAAACTATTTCCTATCTGAATTTCTGTGTCTCTTGCAGGGAAATCTTCCCCCATAATGTCTTGGAGCAGCAAATTTGTGCCTTTGGGACCATCCTCTTCTCCTACAGGAATCTCTATAATTAAGATATTTGCTTCCTTTGAATGATCCCATAACTCTTTCAGGGAATATTCTGTCCTTTTTCTCCATTTTTTGGCCTCTTTGAATGCTTGGAATAGTTCAAAAGTTTTGTCTTTTTTATCTGAGATCCTTTCTTCACACTGAGCAAATGTATTTCTCAGGGACTCTGCTTCTACTGTATTTTGAAGCTCCTCAAATACCTTTTTCAATTCCTTAAGCTCTGGTACATCTTTCCTCATTATGTCCATATCCTTGGTGATTTTGCCTTTGAATTCATTAATTTCTTGAGACAACTTCTGAACTATTTTTTGGTTCTCTGTTTCCATCTTTTCCTCCATCCCAATTATTTTATTTGCTATCCATATTCTAATTCTATTTCTGACATTTCAGCAATTTCTCTGTGGATGGAATTTTCTGATGTATTTTCTTTGATGTCCCCAGGAGGTATTGATTTGCTATGATTTTTTATGTTGCCAGAGTTCTTGTGATTCCTCCTCATGAGTATTTTCAGTTTTTTCCTCTTTTTCTCTTTTTTAAATATGCTAATTATACTTTTTTAGTTGAATTGATAGGTTTTCTCTGGTGTGATGAGTCCACTCTTCACTGTTGCAGCGCCTCCACTACACTAACAAAGGCAGGCAAGTGGTGAATACATAGCCCCAGACAGTGTCTCCAGAGGAACTAGAAACAGTAGACAGTCCTGGCCCAGAGTGCCAGTCAAAGTCACTCTGCTACTGCTGGCTCTGCCCACCAAATCAAGGTCATGAGGCTGCCCAGCTGATAGCACTGGTCCAGAGTTCAGGATAAATGCTTATGTACTGGGCAGCATCCAGCCAATAGAACACTGAGGGCTGTAGCTCTATGGACAGCGTAGGCCCAAAGTTCAGACAAAGTTGTTTAGGCACTAGGCACTGCCTGCCCAGTCAATCTCAGGGGGCTGCCACCCAGTGGGGGGGGGGGGGGGGACAGAGGTCTAAATCTCAGATAAGAGTCACTCAAGCACTAGGGCCTGCCCACCTCATTCATTTCAGAAAGCCTCCACCCAGTACGGGGTACTAATCCAATGTTCAGTACAAAGTCACTTAAACCTCAGCCCTCTCCACCCAATTTAGTTCAGAGAACCCACTTGGTGGTGGCCAGAGTTAAAAAGTTCAGTCCAAAGTCACTTAAACCTTGGCCCCACCCACCCATTTGAGCTTAGAGATCCCCATCTGGTGGAGGTCAGAGGTCCAAAGTCAGTTGAACTTTGGCTCTGCCCATGTAAACAAGCTCAGAGAGCCTTGCCTGGCAGAGACCAGTGGTCCGAAGTTCAGTCCAAAGTCACTTAGACACAGGCCAGCCCACCCAATCAAGCTCAGAGTGCTGTGCCGTTGGATAGGGCAGGTCCAAAGTTCAGTCAAAAGTCAAAGTCATTTAAACACTGGCCCTGTCCACCCAATAGAGCTCAGAAGTTATCCTGAAGGGCAGAAGTCAGATCTGCCTGAGAATTCCTGAGGAGCAGGAGATAGGTAATTTCCCCACCAAAGTTTGGACTCCCTGCTATTATTCTCACGTTATAGCCTCTGGCAGACTTCCTGAGCTTCTCAGTGAGCTCAGGACTCTACAAGGGGCGGTCTTTCTGGCAATAGGGTGTGGGAAGGGTGATTTGGATGCTCAGGATTGCAGGAAAAATATTTGGTCTTTTAGGCCAGACAGAATAGGGCCTACTCAATAATGAAGGAGGACTGAGACTGAGAGACTACTCTCCCAGGGGATAAGGTAAGCAGACTTTTGGTCCCTGTTTGCTGGCAGGCTGGTTGTCCACCACAGAGCTCCGTTTTGGGGGGAGGGTTCTCCCTTCCTCTGGGAGCTGGGCTCATACCTGTTGTTTTTCTTCTACTTTCTTGTTTCTGCTGCTTGATTCAGCCTGGGTGATGTGTACTTCACATAGTCCTCTCAGTGGAAAGGTTCTCACATTTGACTTCCATCCACTTCAGTCCAATATCTCCCTTTGGGCATGAGCCTCGGCAAAAGCTGCTTCTAGTCATCCATCTTCCCAAAATTCCTCTGAGAAAGAATTTCACTGTGTCATCCTGGGTAGAGTGGCATGGTGTCATAGCTCACAGCAACCACAAATTCCTGGGTTTTAGTGATCCTTTAGCCTGGTCTCCCAGAGGAGCTGGGGCTACAGGTATTGCCACAATGTGTTGCTAGTTACTCCTATTTTTAGTAGGCACAGGGTCTCACTCTTGCTCAAGCTGGCCTTAAATTGCTCAGCTTAAACAATCTACCTGCTTTGGCCTCTCAGAGTCTAGGATCACAGGCATGAGCCACCATGCCCAGGGTTTTCATTCTTCTTCTTTTTTTTAATCCTTTTATCTTAATTTTGGTCTGGCTGGATTAATTCAGAAGTTCTATCTCCATTTTCTGAAATTCTTTCTTCTGTGTGATATATTCTATTGTTGGAGCTTGCAAATATATTTCCTTCTCTATATAACTTTTGCTAGAAATAATACTGGTATTTGTGGTTTTCTCGTGGCTTAGGGTAAAATTACTGGTTTGGGTTGTTGTGAAGTTGTGCTGAGTAATGAAGTGCCAGATGGTCTCATCTTCAAGTTTCAGTGGTAATGGTGATGAGTCAATCCTTGTTTCCCAGGGTGGTATATGCTGGCATCTGTGTTGTCAGTTCCACGGTGGGTGGTTCTTGGGCTTCTGGGTAGCTTTCTTGGATGTTCATATAGTGGGCCGGTTAAGTAGACTCTTGAGCCCTTGGACAGGCAGTGAAGTGTGGGCAATGGCAGTAGTAGCTTTGAGATGCTCTTCTGGGTGCTAATATAGAAAATGGTTGTACTTGACTGTGTGGGTCAGCCTGTAAGGCTAGCAGGTGGTGCTTGCAGGTAGGATCCTGATCAGGTGGTAGCAGTAGGGTGTTTATGTCCAATCTCATTCTCCCACAAGGAATGCTCAGGTGTTCCACGTGGTGGATTGGGTTGTACAACCCTCAACATCCTGGATCCCACACTCTGATTCAGAGAGGATACAAAATCTAGGTAGAGCCAGACAAGGTAAGCTTGTATTCAGGTACCCCTATAGTGGTAAGTGCATGCACCAACTATGATTGGTCAGACTTGGGCAATTCTTAGGCCCCTAGTAGAATGTTTAGGTGAGGGGTTGCTGCCAGTGTGTTGAGTTCTTGTACAGGGAAGGTGGAGCCAGTGCCAATATCTAAAGCCTTGGCTATCAGGTGAGGGCCTTGTGTCCCTTTCATGCCGTGGTCCTGGCAAGGCTTGACTTCGAGTCCCAACTGTTTAGCTAACATGGCTGTTGTATCAGATGCTGCAGTTCATGTCTAGCATACAACTAAGCCAAGGACATAAAAGCCCAAGCTCAGGTCTAGACCAAGCCTCCATAACAATGCTTTTCCATCTCAAATTTCAGAGACTGTACCCACATTGAGCACTGGTGGCTGTAGCCCACACTACACTGGCATCTCAATAGCAAAACCTTAGACCCTGCTTATCCTCTGGTTCCTCAAGCAGAATCCCAAGTTTTCCTAATGCCTAGGACCTGAGCCATTGGTTTTGAGGACCACATGCAGTATGTAGAGCACTGGAATCAAGAATGATATCTTGCTGTAGCTCCTCAGATTGCAGAAGTCCATGGGACACACAGAACTTTCCTTTCCTGAAATAATTCCTACTTACAGACTCCTAGACACTAGTTAAATTAGATTCAGATCAATATGCTGGTCTGTGGCCTGGAATGTATAATTCTCCAGTAGGAAAGTGTACTGTGGAAAGAATTCATCCTCTCTCATATTGGGGAGTCCTTTCTGGTTTCCAGATAGTCCTGGTCCAAGAGGATTGCCTCTTGTGGCTCTTATCCTTCCTAGTCTTTGGTTTTCCTTTCACTTTTCTTTTCAGATCTCATGTTCCTCTTAGATAATGTGTTTATTTTTTTTTTGCCTTTTTTATTTTATTTTGTTTTATTTTATTGAATGGTAACTATGTACATTAATGCACTTCTGGGGTACAGTGTGGGGTTTTCACATGCAATCTGAAATACTTCCATCAAACTGATCAACACAGCCTTCATGTCATTTCTCAGTTATTGTTTTAAAACGT
>CAUYQV010093473.1:0-35999 GCA_963574575.1 Galagoides demidoff | reverse complement strand
TTTTTTTTTTTAAATCAACAATTTAAGTGTGCCGTGGGAGTTTAACTGTAGGTTCAAGCATGCTGTGAGATTTAAAAAGGTTGGAAAACACTGCTATAATCCTTAAGATGAGAAGTTTCCTCATCTTTTGAAGATTTGATGTCTGCAGATGAGGAAATTGGGACACAAGAGAAGTCCTTTTCCCAAGGTCACACAGCTGGTGAGAGGCAGAGAAAGTAACCCGTCAGTGCAAGTCCTTAGCCTGATTTCTCATGCAGTTGCCATGACAAGGCAGAAAGGGAAGGGCAAATAAACTCCTGAGCAGCCTTGCTAGGGAAGCGAGGGGTTATTTGGAGAGTTAGGGTTATACTGATCCCCTGGTAGAAGCAGATCACCTCTCCCACCCCAGGGAGCAGTATGGCTTTGGCTTTTGCCTCTGCAAGGCTGAAGGATCCGGTTCTGCCATGCTCTGATTCCACCCATGGCCCAGCTGTGTAGCAAAAGAGCCAGATGTCCCACAGGCTGCAAGTCTCAGGTAAAACTCAGGTTAAAAATGTTAAAAAGGCAAGAAGACGTGCGGCAGAAACGAAACTCACAGGAAGGGCAGGCCTGCCCATTCTGCCACAATAGGTCACTGCTCAAGAGGACAAATTTCAAATCAGTAAAAGACCCTTGGTACCTCCCAGGGTGTCAGCTGTCTGGAAATGGCTCTCCTGCCCAGGTGCTGACACACGAAGCATTGGCAGTGGCTCCTGTTCGTGCAGGTGCAGGCAAAGCCTGAGCAAATGTCACCACAGTTGCACTTCTGAGAGGGGGTGATGGGCTCCAGAAGCCACTGTGGTCGTGTGCTCCTGAATCTGACCTCTTAGAAGTGATGTTTCCTCCCCATCTGCCCTCTTTACCACCGCCATCCCTAACACCATTAAATTCTTTTTCTGGTCACAAAAGTTCACATTAAGGTTGGCTGCCCCTTGGGAAGAGGTCATCAACTCTTCTAGAAGCAAATTTCTCAGATTTTCTATCTAAACAGTGACTAATACTTCTGGACAATATTTGATGAGCATCTGGTGTTCTGGGCAGGTCTTTGACCAAGCTGTAGATACACAATGAGGGCCAAAAACATTGTTTTCATTTAATTCTCAGAACTCCAGAAGGAAAATACTGTCGAGGCCCATTTTAAACGTGAAAACTGAGTCATGGACCAGTAAAGACATCCACTGAGGAATACTAGTAAGTGGTAGAGTCAGGGTTGGAAACCAGGTCTGACGGGACCATATCAGGCCTCCCTTAAAAGAAAACGGCCATTTGGAAGCAGGTGTCTCCCTAAGCCATCCCTCTAACCTGAGAAATGGTAGAATAAAGCAGAGGAGGGGGAAGAGGGTTGATCTGCTACACAGACCAGTTGGTGGTAGGTGCAAGTACTGAATTAGAAGTACCCGAGATAAAGCATGACTCCCAGTTGGCCTGTATGTGACCATGTCACAAATTCTTTAAGCCTATCATAAAGTTCAAGAAATCTACTGGTCCAGGATCTCAGGCAGGTCTGCCTTGACAATAAAATGTTTTGGAGCTTTTGTCTATTTGGCTGGAAATAAAAGTACTAAGTAAACCAAAGCCCTTATTGTATAAACCAAGAAAAGCTGGGAGACTCAGTCTGAGGAGCCCAGGCTGAGAATGAAAATTGTGGCATCCGAATGCTGCTGTGAGCATACCACACTCCTGTTCCTGAGACTAACTCCAGAGCTCGCAAAGGGCGGTGAGCTTGGGGGCGACAGGAGACCACAGCTGGCTCTGCTGGGAACCTTTCTGTTCCCCAGGTGGAGAAGGGTCTTCTGCCTAGGGGCTTCCATTGTAGCCCTGGGCAGCTGGCTTGTCTTTCCTCACAGCTGGAGCTGTCTCCATCCTGGGGATGTGGGCTTCCCAAGGGCACGGCAGGCCTCTTCCCAGTGTCTGGCACCTGGCCAGACCCCTAAGGGAAGCTCCACACTGTGAGTAGGGGCCTGCCTCCAGCTTGCAGAAGGACAAGACAAAGGCAGGCCCTGCGGGCAGCCTGGCATCCACAGGAGAGCCCCGGCTACCCTCCAGGACCGGCAGGGCAGCTGGTAAGCCCTGGCAGCATGGGCAGAGTATCAGAGCCAGTCCTGGCAACCCCCCTCCTCAGGGCCCAGCACTCCGACCCGGCCAAACCCACAGCCAGAGAGAGTTGGGCAGAGCCTCTTGCCAAGGAAGGCTGTTGCCATTTCTAAGCAGGTGCTCTGGCTGTATAGGGCAGAGGGAGTCTTTGCAGCGGACATGGGGAGGGAAGCAGAGAAAGGGATCTGGTGACAGCAGGGCCTTTTGAATAGCTCCAGAACTAGCCTGGGGATTTGAGTTGGGCAGATGGACTAGGGAAGTCCAGTTGTTGCCAGGTAAGTCTGGGAGAAGAACAAGCAGCTCTACCTGTAGACAGTCACAATGAAGAGCCCTTGGTACAAGATCCCATGGGAGCTGAGGCGAGGGGAGCAGGTCCGCATGCTGTGTCCTGGAATGCTTCCCAAGACAGGCACCTCTAATGTCTTTGCGGGCTGCCAGGGGTTTGCACAAGGGGAAAGATGTTCCAGCAGAGGCACACAGACAAGCAGCTAGGATAAGTGTAAGAGAATGTGTGGGTGAATGAATGGGTGGTGGGGCTGGTGGGATCCAGGAACCAACCACCAAAGCCCCTGCCATTATGTCCCACACAGCAATCCTGCTGCCCAGAGCCAATTTAGAGACCAGAAAGTCCATAGTCGTGTCATGCATCCTCTCCTGGGTCACACACCTCTTCCTGGAAACAGGGTCCTAGGACTGAGGTTGCCTCTTCCCCTGAGGGGCCGTGCTGGGGAGGTTTTCTCAGTGCCTGGCAGGGGAACCCAAGGTTGGCAGAACCAGTGTGGGAGAGTGGTGACAGCCTCCCTGAGCCTTGGTCCCAATTGTGTGTGTGGGGGGGGAGTTTCTCCTGCCTTCCTTTAGAGCAGAGCCATAACCACACTTTAAATTACAACTCACCACACACACATACACACACACACACACACACACACACACACGCGCGCGCGCGCACGCGCGCACACACACACCCCATACACAGAAAAAGTATTTCTCAAAACCTACTTTTGCCTTGTGCAAGGCGCTAATAATTTCTGTCCTGTTCTATTTTTTATTTTTGATGATGGTTTCAACCCACAAAATTGCTTAATTTATGGCCATTGAGTGAGATGGGCCTGCCTTTGGGAGACACCACCCTGGAAAGTGAGCTACCCTTCTCCAGCGTAGACCCCACTTCCTGAAACAGAAGCAGCAGAGTCCCAGAGCCCTGGGGAGGTGGCGGGCGGGCTCGGCCAGCTCAGTGCTCCCACAGGCTGTGGTGCTCCAGCTACTGGAGGACTGAGCCGGGGCAGGACCAGCAGGGCAGAAGGGTGCAGGGTAGGAGTCTCCGAGCACTGGGTTCAAATTCAGCCTCAACTATTGATTTGCTGTTATGACCTTGGATAAGTGATTTAACTATTGAGCCTGGAATACCTGTATTATAAATTATCTCCCTCTGGCAAAGTTGCTGTGAGGATTCAGGACTATGTTCTTAGTGGCCCCAGCAGAACTCTCGGAATATCTGTGGAGCAGGCAGGGCAGTGGCGGGGGGAGCGGGGGGGAATGGCACAACCACTACACCTTCCTGAATTCCCAGGTTATCACTGGTTTCCCAAACTGCATCCCAAGGCTCCTCCGCAGGCCTGAGACCTGGGGACTCTGCATGCACCAGGTACTCCTTCCCGCACAGCCTGCTTTTGCTACACGCAGATGTGCAGGTCCTTGGGTCCCATGCTCCCGCCCATGGCCAGCCCAGCTGGGCCCACTAAGCACCTTTCAGCACAGCTAGGGTCTGCCCTCCTCCACGCCCAACTCCGAGTTCCTCAATGGCAAAGTGAGGTCGAATAATGCCAAGGGGTGTGTGTGTATGTTGGGGGCATGTAAAATCCCTGGACACCTGTCCTTTGGGCTCCAGCCCCACTGTGGCTCTGGTTACCTCATGACCCAGTGGATGTCACCAGCCCAGAACCTGTCTCGCGGAGATGGCCTTGGCACACAGGCCATGGCATCCCTGAGGTGGCACAGTGGGCCTAGTGCCCTCTCCGGGGCCGCATTCAGACCACGGCAGGATGGGCCTGACAAAGGCTAGAAGGTGGTAGAGCAGTCTTGGCCCCCGAGTCTCCTGCAGTGTGTCAGGGAGGGTGCAGCTGGCACAGAGCCATTGAGTGTAGAGTCAGCCGGCCCCCTGCTGCCTGCCTCAGGATGTAGAGACAGCCTGACCTGCTGTCCCGACTTGCAGAAGGCACCAGTGTCCCAGGAAAGCGGATTCTATAGAGCAGGGGGTGCAGGCGGCTGAAATCAGGGCAGAACCTGCACAGGGCAGTTGCTGTGTACACAGTCACAACCTGGTCCCAGGGCCCACGACAGACCTCAGGCCTCCCAGGACACTGAGGACATGTGCTCTCAGTCCTGCTGGTGGCTTCTGAAATCGCTTGCCCCCCCACCCCCGACACACACACCAGCGATATTGACAAGTGGCAAAGTTATTGACACTTAATGTTCTGTGTAGTACCAATGTCTGGTGCCTTCTGTAAACCTTGGTGTGAAGGGGGAACCATAGACCAGATAAAGTGAAAACCCACAGCTTTGCACATGGCTGTTTCCTTTCTGTGCCTGAGCGTGGGTATCCTTGTGTGAGTCTCTACTCATTTTATAAAACCCCTCTTGAGTGCACCTCCTAAGCCTCCTGACCATTAATCACTCACCACTCCCTTGGCTGTCCCTGCCAGGCTACACCAGGCACCAGCTCCTCCCGTCCTACCCCAGTGTTAGGATGTGTGTGTGCCTGCCTCGGACTGCAGCCTACTGGGGTGAGCGGGTCTTTCTCACATCCGGAAGCTCTTGCTTGGCACTGGTCTGGCCCCTGGGTAATAAATCAAGTTCTGGGAAAGAAGGTTCTGACCATCCGGTGCCCGAGGCAGGGTTGGAACACACTTTCTGGGTCAGCAGCTCCCCGGGCAGAGTGAACGATGATCTCAGACAAAGGCCAGAGGAACTAAAGCCCCCTCCCTCCAGTCTCAGTTTATCCCAGGGAGGAGCTGAGATGGCTCAAAGTGGCGCTTTTGTCTCCTTGGAAGGAGATCACTGTCCAGAGGCTGGAGAGCCCCCACTGCTACCCTGGGTGCCTCCCTCCCTTCCCCCTAACATAAGCCTTGCCTGGCATGGAGTCAGGGGGACTGCAGTGGGGAGGGTGGGCCCCAAGCCAGTTGGCAGAGTACCACACCCTGTCATTGCCATCGAATGTGGTTCCCCATCTTTATAAAATGAAGACAACGTGCAGGACACGCCTGGCAGGATGATTTTAACAACTAAATGAGATATGTCAGGAGCCGAGCCCCCCCCTCCCCCGCCACCGTGGGCAATAGAGGCAGATGTTGGATGCTCCTGACACCTTTTCCTGTCCTCTCCCAGCTGAGCACTCGCTCCCTACTCCTGCTTCTTCCCAGCTGCAAAGGCGAGTTGTCCTTGTCATAGGGAGAACGAAAGTGTCTTGGGCCCCTGGAAACTTTTGGCAATGTGAAATTTCTCTAGTTTTTGTGATCTTGCTGCCAGGAATTGAGGTACAGGAGCTGCCAGGGTTTCTCCACATATGTAGATTCCTGCTGTAGGGCTATGTCTTCACTTGGGGTGCCCCAGGGCCCTCTTCACAGCCTCTGGCCCTCTGCTCACCTGCCAGACCCTCCTGATTCCTCCTTTACTCCTACCAATCAGCCCCAGACCCCTGAGCAGCCCCTCACCCCAGCTTCCAGGTGCATAATAAAGGGAGAGGCTTTAACTGGCTCCTGTTGCCAAGGCCCTGGGCCAGAGAACACTGGCCCCCACCCTCCCCATCCACATTCCCCCCTTTGCATGTTCAGAGTTGTATCCTCACACCCCCATCACCTTTTCCTCAGCCACACCTCCCTCAAGGTCCTCCTTGCCTGATGAAAGGTGTCCTTGACATCATTGAAGGGCTGTGTGGAGGGCTGTGCTGTTTTGGTTTGGGGTGGTTGTCCTTTTCCCCACAGCTGGAACCCTGGCAAGTTCTAAAGAGCCCTGAGTTGCTGACTCCACTCCTCTGTTGCACCTGTTCTCCCTCCTGATCACAAACCTGGCCTGGGGCTCCTCCCCCTACCAAAGGACCTTCTGGGGGCTCTGCCTCTCATCCATCTGTAACCCTAACCTAGGCCTCCCAGCTTTCCCCTCAGGCACAGCCACTGCCAGGCCTGTAGAGTCCCTCCCCAGCCCTGTCCCAGTCTGGCGAAAGTCAAGTGAGTGTCTCAACTCAGAACTGAGCAACTCAGAATGGGAAAAGTGTCGGCTTGGATTTTTAATAATTTAAAACTGACACATACCATCCACTCCCTGCTGCCCACCTCCTGTCTCCAAGCTGGACAGGACAACTAAGACAAAGGCCCTCGCAGGCCAGGCCACAGCAATGCCCACCTCCACCCGGGCCGGGGCAGAGGGCAAGGACAGAGAGCGGGGCGGTGGTGGGGCTGAGCTCGATCTTGGCCACCACAGCTGCATTTCCCTGAAGTTGGTCTTGGTTTCCTTTTTTTTTTACTTCAGCTTTATACATCATAAAAATTCCCTAGAAATTCTTAGTATTCTGGCTACCAGATAACATCTCCCAGATATTCTCACACCCAAAAGGGGCATGAAACTTTTGTCAGACCACACATTTCACATTCCGATTTGGGGTTGGGAACAGATATGTGGTCAATGGTGGTAAGGCTGTTACTCTAGGACACTTGCCTGTCCCTGGATAAAGGGCAGAGGTGATGAGTGGGAGGGGGGAGGGACATGGCCGAGAACCAGGACGGCTCACGGCCAACACAGCCAAGCACTTAATCTTTGGTTCTGGAGTGCTGGGAACTAGGGGAGCTTTTGACAGGGACCAGTACCTGGAGTGGTGGCCGCACTCAGGGACCCACTGAAGGACCCACCGAAGCCCTCTCATCCCCTTGCCAACAAAGGTGCAAGTTGATGTAGATGCTCTCTGCCATGGCAGACCTGTAAACCCGTATTTTCCTCCTCCAGTTCTGCATACGTGACCTTAAACAAAACATACAACCAAGCTCCTTGCCTCCCCCAGAGGAGTTAGTCACAGAAGCCTTGCCACAGCCCAAGGTCACGGATGACACCGTAATCTGTGTGTCTGCCACAAAGCAGCACTGTGCCACTCACTCCTAGCTAATCCCTGGGGTGGTTCAGAGCTTCCGAGGGGTGACACTGAGGGCACAGCACTTCTGGGTCACCGTGGGGCAGGCCTCTGCCTCAGGACACGGACAGACAAGCTCTCCGAGTGGGCCAGGAGCTCCTTAATGTGAGCCAAGCCCAGCCCTGCCACCTTCGCCCCATTCACCTCGAGGATCTCGTCGCCCACCCCCAGCAGCCCGGAGTACAGCTTGGCCGTGCTCACGTCGGCCATCTCCTGCACGTAGATCCCTGCAAAGGAACACAGGAAAACTGAGTACAGGAAACCCAATCAGAGACATGCATCTGAGCACAGAGGTGCTGCCTGTGTGGGGCGGGAAGGAGTGCTCGTGTGGGGCACTTCTGCACACACACCCCCACACCCCACCACCGCCACCATTCCGCCCCCAGCCCCGCTGGCTTTGTACACGTGTCTATGGCATTGCTTCATTTCTTGGCTCCTCTTTAAAGTGGAAATGCTGCTAAGTGCAAATAGTGCTTTAAGTGTAGCCAGACACAGTTGCTCACGCCTGTAATCCCAGCTCTGGGAGGCCAACGCAGGTAGACCTCCAGAGTTCAGGAGTTCAAGAGCAGCATGAGCAAGAGCAAGACCCTGTCTCTACTAAAAATAGAAAGACTAGCTGGGCATCCTGTTGGGTGCCTGTAGTTCAGGCTACTCGGGAGCTAAGGTTAGAGGATCTCTTGAGTTTAAGCTTGCTGTGAGCTATGATGCCATAGTGCTCTACCTAGGGCAACTGAGTTAGATTCTGCCCTCCACTCAAATAGTGCTTTAAGTGGGTGGTGCCTATGGCTCAAGGAGTGGGGCGCCTGCTCGCATATCGGAGGTGGTGGGTTCAAACCCAGCCCCTCAGCCAAAAAAAAAAAAGAAAAATTGCAAAAAAAAAAATAGTGCTTTAAGCTATTTTTATTAATTTTCCAGTGTGAGTGAGCTAATCTTATCTTTTTCTGAGCTTTTATTGTAGACTAGGAAGGAAAATAATTTTTTTTAAATTAAGAACAGTACCTACTAGGTGCCTAGCACTGTGCTAAGTGAGATTGATAAATATGATCCAGTTGCTGTCCTCAAATAGCCCAGGTCAGGCTTCAAGACGGGGTGGCAGAAAGGCATCACAGGAATAGCAAAGTGGCTGAAGCCAGGTTGAGCCTACTGTGCTCTGTAGTATTGTTGAGGACTCACCTGGGCCTCAGTCTTACTCAGATGTGATTCCCTGAATAGGATTTGGAGGCATCTGAGCAAAAGTCTAGGGAAAATAAAAATTCTACCCACATGTTTAAAAGCCAAGTGACTCACTCTTCTCTTCACACCCCACTCCCCACCCAAAGAGGCCCTCCTGGCCCATATGAACATTTCTGGGTATAGAAGGCGCCAAGAGTGAGCCTGGGGGAACCTGCTCTCTGCTTCTTTCCTGGGCTCCAGCTCTCAGGGACCCCATTCTAGACCTCATGGTGTTTCCCTTGGCCTTTCTGGGCCCCAGCTGAGGGAGTCCTTCTTGCGGAGACTGGGCACCTGTCAAATTCTCCTTCAGCTGCTCCCACCTGAGAAACGAAATGAAGGGCAGGCTGTCCCTAGGGAAGCTGGAGCCTTTGCTGTCATGCTTTGTGTTGTGCGGCTGCAGGGGTCTGAGGGCATAGCCAAGTCTGCTGTAGGACTGCAGGGTACACACCCAGTGCAGCTGATAACACCAGAGGAATTCGCCAGGGTGCTTGGCCTGCACTAGACACCCTCACTGTTTCTGGCCTAACTGGCCAGCTCCACATTACAAACATAGTTAGCTCCCTATGTGAAATGTCTTCACTTCCTTTCCCCAGAATCAGGGTCTTAGCAGAGACCCCCTCAAAGGGCATCTGGTCTCCTTACTTAATCTCTACCTCAAAATCACTCACGGCACCTTGTATTAGTGGAAAGTCCTCTCTCTGGTCCACCAGTCCTAGAGAGCTTTGTGCAGCCCAACTCCGACCCCAGTGGAGGGCGGATGTTGTAGAGCCCACCCTCTGAAATTTGGGTTGGAAAATGCATTGTTAGCGCCTTCTCCTTCACTGAGGCACCTGAAGGTCTGTGCCTCTGGGTTTAGCAAACCCAGACTGTGCACACATCCCTCTCCCTGGTCTGCAGCGTGGGCCCCACTTCTCTGCCTCCCCTGACAAGGTGTGTCTGCCACCTTGTCTGCAAGGGCTTTTCACTCGTCCTTGCCCTAGTTTTTGCCTCCTTTATCTGTAGTGTAAGCAGCCTGCCTGCCCTGTCTACCCAGGTGGCATGGGGATAGGGCAGGTAAAACAAGCCCCTACCCCAGGGTAAACCTGGGGGAGTGGCTGATGCATTGCAGGAGATGCAAGTAGGGAGTAATGATAAAGCTCCAAAGAAGGCAGCCAGAGCCAGATCAGACATTGATGTCCTCCTCGCTGCAGCCATCTGGGGAGACCTGGGTAGGTTTCACAGAAGAGAGTCATGACAAATATATGACAGACACTGCTACTAGAGGCAGTTATTGTCTGCTGGAAATGGCTTGTGTTAAGGACGTGCTATCTAAGACCAGGTTCTGTGGCTCATGCCTATAATCCTAGTACTTTGGGAGGCCGAGGTGGGTGGATCGCTTGAGCTCAGAAGTTCAAAACCTGCTTGAGCAAAAGCGAGAACCTGTCTCTAAAAAACAGCCATGTGTTGTAGCAGGTACCAGTAGTCCCAGCTACTCAGGAGGCTGAGGCAAGACAATTGCTTGAGCCCAAGAGTTTGAGGTTGCTGTGAGCTATGATGCCAGGGCACTCTACCAGGGTGACAAAGTGAGACGCTGTCTTGAAGAAAAAAAAAACACACAAGGATGTGCTATCTCTATGTTGTATCCAATCAGAAGCAGAAGGCAAAGCCCACTGTCCTTACAGGCTCCAACAGAGCCAGATGGAGGAGCCAGCAAGTTCGCACCAGCACTCCGAGGGCTCACCACAGAGCACAAACCATCTCACTGCCCCTCAGAGGCTTGGGAAGTGACCTTTGGCCATGCTTTGTGTGTATGAGGGTCTTTGTGTGACATCCGGTGCCTTACTGCAGCAGCAGGAGCAGGGCAGCACCTGGCAGGACAGGGAAGAGCTCGCACCAGCCCAGGTGAGGGCGCCCAGGGACCCCTGCCCATCAGAGCTGTATGACAAGTGATGGGGGAGAGGCTCACACCACCTACAAAGAGGCCAAAAGGGACTTTGGGGGAGGTTTTGGGACAGGGTACAATGCCTTGTCGTATATGATTGCATATTACAGATGAATGTCTGCATAGATCATGCTGTTCCTATCTGGGGTTTTGTCCCCCAAATATGCCATCTGTCTGAAGAAGGAAGGGACGAAAAGTATCAAGCATTTTCCTGTATACCTTATTGAATGTTCCTATGACTCTTCTAGGTAGTTTTTATTACCTTCATTTCACAAATTAGGGAACTGAGGCTCAGAGAGGGTGAGCCACCTGCTTAAGGTCACACAGCCAGCAGAGGTGCTGAAGTACAAACCTGCCATATACTAACTCTGTGACTCTGTGATGTCACACTGCCTGTCTAGGCTGGCCTGTCCCACCTCACACGAGGGAGAGGAGGCTACAGGAAAAGGCAGAGTGGCCAACAAGCCTGGGGAGTGCTTTCTGATGATCAGCCTGTGTACAAATGTCATCCCCCTGTGAGGACAGACATTTCACTCTCCTGAGGTCTATGATGGGGAAATATCTGCCCTCTCTTCCTCTCACATTCATGTCTAATCCTTCAGCAAACTCAGGCAAAACTACCTCCAAATCAACCAGAAATCCAACCCCTTGTCACCATCTCCACAGCCATCCTCAGTCCAAGCCACCATCATCTCTCTCCTGGACTGCGAAATAATTTAAAATGGGTCTTCCCAGTTGTACCTTCCTCTGTCCCACGGGAGTCTATTCTCAACATAGTGGTCAGTAGCTCTGTTTAAAGTGAAAATCAGGGTGCCAGTCCTCCCCTGGCTCTGGTCTCTCATGAAAGCCAAAGCCCCTGACAGTGGCACAGCCCTGCCATCCTTCTGAGCTCAGCTCCTCCTGTCCCCTTTAAACTGTCTAGCCTGACCTCATCATGGTACCTCTAACAAGCCAAACTCAGCCCTGCCACAGGGCCCTTGCATTTGCTGTGCAAACAGCCTGGAATGCTCTTCCTCCAGACTCTCACATGCCTACCCTCACCCTATCCCCATTTCTACTCGTGTCCTCCTGTCAGAAGGCCACCCACCTCCTGTATGGTAGCATCTGCCATGCCTGCTTTGTGTGTATGTTTCTCAGCACTTTTCACTATCTGACAAAGATAACACATGTCAGAGTATATTTTGCAGATAGAGTGTAGCTCCCTCACTGGAATGTGTACTCATGAGGACAGAGATTTTGTCTGTTTCCTTTACTGCTATATCCTTGGTATCGTCAACACACAGTAAGTGCTCATTATATATTTGCCGAAACAGTGAGTGATGGAACCAACACAGAAACTCCTGCTGTGGTCTGCGTCAGGCAGATTCCTTTTTCCAGGCTTAACAGCTTTGACCCAGGAGATCAAAGTGCAGAGCCAACCCCTCCTCGGCAGAGCCCCGCCATGGCAGGCTTCCGAACACGTGTCTCCCCGTTTTTTCTTCCTTCCTCACCCCAGGCATACCTGCCTTCCTTTCCTGCTCATCTCATCTGGGGAATCTTTCAGGTTCCCTTGAGATGAATTCTGGACCTCAGATCTTCGGGAAAGGCCTGGGCCCTGAAAGACTCATGGATGTCTGGACCGGAATGCAGAGTGATGTCCAGACCTCCTTGCTGCCCCCACCAGGCTAAATGAAGACCTAGTGGGCAGCCCAGTCAGGACCTGGAGCCAGGATTCATCTGAGCATAGGTCTCAGGTGCTGGTCCAGGGGAGGGACAGGGTAGCGTCAGGCAGGCAGCTGCACATGCCCAGACATTCCCAGCAGCTGGAGGAAGGGCATCATTTCAACACATCAGCCACATCAAAGCGATTGCTGAGACCCGGCAAGCACAGACAACTTCCCTCTGGCTGTCCTCTGAAAAGACGGCCTTCAGGATTTTGATTTCCAGATGTCATCAGACAGTTAGGGGACAGTGAAGTCAAACGTGCCAACTCCACCCGCCCCTGCAACCCCAGGCCTTCTGAGAGCTGCAGCTGCCCCAGGCAAATGCACTCAGGGTGCAGACTCCTAGGCAGCCCTGGACAATTCACAGAGCCCCTGCAGGGAGAATTCTTCTCCTTTAGTGAAGAGGCTTCCTGAGTTAGAACCAGAAAAACCTCTGCCCACAGAAGGTGCTGCTGTGTTGCTAAGGCCCCCAAGGCTGTGGGGCCCAGGAAGGGGAGAGGGCATACCTGAGTCCCGGCGCCCATTCCCAGAAGCCACACAGAAGCCAAAGGTGCCCTCCGGGGAGCGCTGTAGCTGCAGCTGGCTCGTGCCATCTGGGAACACTTCCACCACACGGCCCACTGTGCGAACCAGACTGGGGGCACCCACATCCTCCACGCTGAGGGCACGCCGGGGTGGAGCCTTGGCCACCCTGGGAAGAAACCAGAGACTGGTGAGGGCAGAGGGTCAGGCACCGGGCCCAGCCCTTCCCTGGCTTCAGGTGAACAATGCCTCTCAGACTCAAGAGTCCGGCGATGAAGGCCAGGGTTCCACTGAACTAAACCAGCAAAAAAAGCCAGCTAGGGCCAAGATCGGGGGGTACCCCCAGCTGTCTGAGGCCCCTCAGAGCCTGCTGCAGAACCAGAGAGCAACCCTCTCCCCAAAGCAGTCATTTCTCAATGTTTAGTACAGAAACCTCAGTGAAAATCTGATAAAAACTATAATATCATATAAAATCTCCAGGAGTTAATGGAGCCCCTCAAGTCCATCCACGGAGCCCAGGTAATAGCAGCTAGCCTAGAGGGCCTTGTTGGGAAGGGTGGGATTTGTTGAGGTAGGTTGTAGGTCAGGAGCCTCTTTGAAGGTCCCTATCTCTGTGTTTTTTGTTTTTTGGTTTTTTTTTTTTTTTAGTGAGCTATAACATACCACTCATTTACATATAAACTCATCCAAGTTACTATATAAAGTTAAATGGAAAACTGATCCCTTGACTGGATAATTATTCACTTGTGGGTTATACTTCTAGTTTGAACATAACCTAGACCTCATGCTTACCCAAAATAAGAGCAGTAGCAGGGGGGCTACCAGGCCTGCAAACAACAACCAGCCGTAAAGACATAACAGGGGGCAGCAAAACTGTTTTTTGGGGGTTTTTTTGCAGTTTTTGGCTGGGGCTGGGGCTGGGTTTGAACCTGCCACCTCTGGCATATGGAGCCGGAGCCCCACTCCTTTGAGCCACAGGCGCTGCCCCCTATCTCTGTGTTTAATCAAATCTTTAGTTGGGCTAAGAAAACTCTCTGAACCGTTTGATTTCAAGATGTCATCAGATGGCAGAGAGACATTAGAATCAAACCTACAAATTCCCCCTACCCCAACAACCCTAGGCCTTCTCAGAGCTCAACCACACAAGGCAAGGTCACTGAAGTACAGCTCAAGAGACCCTGTGCCACCTTGTCTGTCCACATCAGATGTGCCGAGGGAAGGCACATCGCCTGCCTCACTTTCTCTTAAAGGGTCCTGCTCAGAGCCATGATGCCAAGGCAGGAAGGCATTAAGTTTACAGTTCCCTGGACATACTCTGAGTTTATCCTCCAAGGCACCTGTGCCCACTCTTACCTGCCAGATGCACCATGGTCCCCTGGGCCACCAACCACATAGAGGCTGGACCGATCCCCCTTGCCACTCAGCAGAGAATGGAGGTTCTGAAAAGAGGCAGCCTTCCGACGCTGGTGAGAGGGTGACACCTGATGGTGAAGGCCCAATATTGCAGGTGAGAAAAGCTACCTGGGAAGAAGTCAATAGAGGACGTGCCCCAACCATGACCCTGAGAGCCCTCCTAGAAACTGACCACACAGGCTTTTGTTTATGGGCTCAGTGAGAATCACCATAACTTACTTACGGAAGATGGGCCTACACAGCCCAGCTGAAGCTTCAAGGTCTTGGGTTGTTTTTTTTTTTTTAATTTTAGTTGAAATAACAACTTGGTGCTACAATACTAATTATCTCATTGATTAAGAATAAAATGGTATGGAGAATCCTCAGAGAACTCAAATTAGACCTCCCATTTGATCTTGCAATCCCGTTACTAGACATCTACCCAGAAGAAAAAAAATCATTTTATCATAAGGACATTGATACTATACTATACTATAAATTATACTATAAATTGAACTATTGCAGTTCAATTTATAATTGCCAAAATGTGGAAACAACTTAAATGCCCACCAACCTTGGAATGGATTAACCACCTGTGGCATATGTATACCATGGGATACTATTCAGCCATTAAAAAAGATGGAGATTTTACATCTTTTGTATTAACGTGAATAGAGTTGGAACACATTCTTCTTAGTAAAGCATCACAAGAATGGAGAAGAATCCAATGTACTCAAATCTAATATGAAGCCAGTACATGATCTAACACATAACCACATAAGAGAAAAACTCAAATCAGTTCAAGGTGGGGGATAGGGGAACAAGGCGGGGGGTAAGGAGGGGGATAGGGAGTCACAGTGTATGACACACCTCTTCGGGGAGAGACACAATTATAAGAGGGACTTTACCTAACAAATGCAAACAGTATAACCTAATTTTTGTACCCTCGATGAACGTGAACTAACAAAAAAAAAGAATAAAATGAAAGCAAAGTAATTATAAGTAAATGCAATTTTGGAGTTAAGATCATGAATATTATTTTGTGATTCTTTAGTATCTATTTTATGATTACTTTTGTTTAAAATTTCTTATCTATGACAATTCCCTCAAGGAGTTCACAAAATGATAGCCACAGGGCTGAGTATACACGGAAGCTCCCAATGCACGTTAAAAGGGTGATGACATATAGGACAGAGACTGGCTGAGGAGGCTTGGGGCACTAGAGGAGCTGACACGTGCAGCAAGAACCCTCCAGGTAGGGGGAGAGGTAAGAGTGCTCTGGGTAGAAGAAAACAGTATATGCAAAGACACAGAGAGATGGGAGGAAGCATGGTGCATTCTGGAACATGCATGTGGTCTGGGTAGCTAGGCTGAAGAAGTTGTGAGAGATGGCTGAAGCCAGGGGGCCGGGCCTAGAAGGACCTGGTACAGCCTGTGAAGTAGCTCCTGAGTGATGTCAATATGAGTGACAAGATCAGACCTGTGTTCTAGAAAATGACCCAATTAGAGGCAGTTCTGAAGCAGGGGCATTGGAGATGGAGGCAGGGAGATGCAGACTTTTAAAGAAATACTACACACATTATTTATTATGTTTGGAATCATGCTGCTATGGCCTGAACATTGTATACTCCCGAAATTCACACGTTGAAACCTAATTGCCAAGGAAGTAGTTGCTTTTGGAAGTGATGATCAGGTCCCAAGTGCAGAGCCTTGATGGATAGGATCAATGCTCTTCTAAAAGAGGCCCAGAGGGACTCTTTGCCCCATCTACCCTATCAGGTGGCAGTGAAAAGAACCATCTTTGAAGCAGGGGCCCTTGCCAGACATTGAATCTCCCAGAACCTTGATCTTGGACTTCTGGCCACCAGATCTAGGACAAGTAAATCTCTGTTGTTTATAAGCCACCAGCTTAAGGTATTCTATTACCGCAGCCTGGGTGGACTTGAGCAGTGCTCTGAAGAAGTGTGGTCTTCATGTGGTCAAGAAGCTTAGGATGGGGCCTGACCTCAGCCCGGAGCTCAGGAACACTTCCTGGGGGAGTCATGTTGAACTTTGACCTGAAGGACAAGCAGGAGTGTCCTAGGGAGAGGGGAAGGGGAAGAAGGAAGGAGAACCTTCCAGACTGAGGTCCAACCTCCCAGTGGGAAGGGATGCTGCCCACGAGAGGACATGGGAGAGCCAGCACGAGTGAGATCAGTGGGAAGGGATGCTGCCCACGAGAGGACATGGGAGAGCCAGCACGAGTGAGCCACCAGCAGGGCCAATGAAACTAGCCAGTGGAGCCTACCCCTCTTTCTGCCACACACACACCTGGCAGCACAACAGGCCAACAGCAAGTATATCAACCTGAGATATGTCATGTATATTTCTGAGTGAGGCAGATTCTTCTTTTATCTTTTTGTTTCTTTTTTTGAAAATTTCTTCCTTTACTCAGTTCGTGAAAATGTCTCTCCACTGCTCTTTTGGCCACCCTCTCCCGGCCAGTCTACCTCTGTCTTGCTGGGAGTGCCAGTGGCTTCCCGTCCTCTGCCTCGGGCTCCATGGGAGGCATCCTCAGAATGGCTTCTCTATTCTGACCACCACGGCCTCATAGCCCCTCAGCGGGGACCCTTAGGACTCACTCAGCTTGCAGTGCCCAGCCTCTCCAGGACAGAATAGTCGTGTTTCCCTCAAGGTGTTTGCAGAGAAGGAAATTTTTCTTTCTTTCTTTCATTTCTAAAGACAGAGTCTTACTCTGTCACTCTCAGTAGAGTGCCATGGCGTCAAACTCTTGAGCTCAAGAGATCCTCTTACCTAAGCCTCCTGAGTAGCTGGGACTACAGGTGCTCACCACAATGCCTGGTTAATTTTTCTGTTTTTAGTAGAGACAGGGTCTCCCTCTTGCTCAGGCTGATTTCAAACTTGTGAGTTCAAGCAATACACCTGCCTCAGCCTCCCAGCATGCTAGGTCTATAGGTGTGAGCCACCATGCCCAGCTAGAGAGATAAAAGTTCTGATTACAATGAATATGGGTGCCACAGCTCAGACACACACGGGACAAATCTAACTGACCCCTAGAGCACTCTGGCCCCAGCATATGGTCATTGCTTCTGTTTTTTTGCCTTCACTTGTTCAACTGGTAAATAGTTACCAAGCACCGGCTGTGTACCAGGTACTGTCCTTGGGGAAGGGCAATCAGTGGGGTTTCCATTCGGCCTTCATTCTCTCTTCCCTCCTGCAATGTGGGAAATGAAAGGCTCCAGCACCCCAAAACACACTCGCCTGCTATATCCTGCCCAGGGTGGGGCCGGGAAGAAGGAGGAAGAATAATACCTAAAACTATAGGGCACAGATCGGGGCTTTCCCTCAAGAGCTCTTTGAGAGGTTGCTGCTGTCGCTTGCCACCAGTACGTGGGAGGGAGAAGGTCAGCTATGGGTGCTGGGTTCCTTTGTTCATTCTTTCATTCACTCACTCAGTGTATAATGAGATACACCAGCCCTTGTAATAAGTATTGGGTACGTATAAAGATCAAGTGGTGTTCCCTCAAATAGTTCACACTCCAGTGAGGGGAGAGAGACACGAATCAGTTAAGATGCCATATGACAAGTTCCAGGAAAGAGGAAAGCACAGGGAGAGATGGGAACAGTGAGCAGGGGCCACATGGCTCACTCAGAGTGAGGAGAGTTTGCAAATGGCTTCCTGAGGCATTCATGGAGGGGGTGGGGAGGAATATTGCAGGTGCAGATCAAAGTCAGACCGTGCATGATCTGAATACACACAGGCAAGGGGGTCTGATATGACTGGGCAGGAATACCAAAAGGTGGGGACAGGGATGAAAGCAGACTGACCCCAAAACCCTGTGGTAACACCAGTCTGAACTTTACCTCGAAGGCGATAAGGACCCAGTGACAGATGTTCAGCAAGGGGGTGGCATGACCCGACTTGCATATCAGAAAGACCACTCTGGAAGCCACATGGAGAAGGGACCCCAAAAGGGAGGCAGGTCAAGAGGCTGTTGAGGTGAGCCAGGTGTGAAGTAATTTGTCACTGTAGCCATGGAGAGGGTTCTGGAATACCAGGCCATCAACTCTCCAGCACTTTGCAAAGGTGGCAAAGTTGCAGGAGAGGGAGAGGAGTCTAGGATGGGCCCAGGGTGGGGCAGCTGGGGGCAGAGCAGGAGTGGGGGTGCTGCCCACCCACCCTGTGTCTAAGGAACCCAGGGCTCATGCGCCCACTGTGGGGGTGCCAGTGGCTTCCCTTCCTCTGCCTCGGGCTCCATGGGAGGCATCCTCAGCACGGCTTCTGTATTCTGACCACCATGGCCTCATGGCCCCACAGCGGGGACCCTTAGGACTCACCAGGTGCAGGGACTGTAACGACGGGGCTCTGGCGTGAGACGCCGGGCCAGGTGCACTCGGATGCAGCTGCTCCACGCTGTAGCTGCGGGACTTGCCCAGCTTGGGCCGGGGACTCTGGCCCAGAGTAGAGAAAAACTTCTTCAGCCCCAGGGTGGAGACGAGGCTGTTGCTCCTTTTCTTGTTCTTGTCAGAAGGGACAGCTGAGGGTGAGCCGGGTCCCACGCTGGCCCCTGGCAGTGCTCTGAAATACAAGTGTGGGAATGAGGTGTGCTGGCCAGGAGTGGGAGACTGCACCCTTGGGTCCCAGGGACCCCACATGGGCTACCAATGTTGCTGACCACTGGGGGCCAGGAATTGACAAGAAAGGCTGATGAGCTTCTCCCAGATGCTCTGCGTGGGTAGCTGTTAGGGAGAATGTCTCCTCCAAGCCCCTGCCCTAACATTGGCTATGGGTTCACTCACTCCTCCATCCATTCACTCACGCAGTATTCTTAAGGGCTCACTGCGTACCAGCCTCTTCTAGGCCCTGGGGTCCGTGGAATGGGAGACAAACACGGTCCTTCCTCTCATGAGGTTATGAACAACACACCAGTAAACAATGGAGAAAAACCATCATTAGCCGACACGCAGGGTGAAGCAGAGAAAGACCAGGTGTCAGTTTTCAACAGAGTGGCTAATGCTAGCACTCTGGGAGGCTGAGGCTGGCAGATTGCTTGAGCTCAGGAGTTTAAGAACAACCTGAGAAAGAGTGAGACCTTGTCTCTTCTAAAAATAGAAGGATTTGCTGGGTGTCATGGTGGGCACCTTATAGTCCCGGCTGCTCAGGAGGTTGAGACAAGAGATGACTTGAACCTAGAAATTTGAGGTTACTGGGAGCTATGATGATGGCACTGTACTCTACCCAGAGTGGCAGAGCAAGACTCTATCTCAAAAAAACAAAACAAAACAAAACAAGGTCTCTCTGGAAAAATGAGCTTTAAATTGAGAACTGACTGGCAAGAAGGAGGCAGTGCTGCCAGAGGAGCCCAGGTGCAGAAAACAGCTGGTGCCATAGCCCCAGGGCAGGAAGAGGCAAGACACCTTCAAAGAACCTAGAGGCACCAGCCCATGCTGAAGAGAAGGGGGAAGATGTCCAGATGGGGTCAGACAGGCGGGCCGAGGTGGGGTTGCACTGGGTGAGGTCAGCCCCGGTGAAGGGTTTCAATTCTGCTCCAAGTGATAGGAAAAACCTTGGCAGGGTTTGAGTGGGAGAATGACACCATTTAATTAAGGTTTTTCAAAGACACCCTAGACTGGGCAGCACCTGTGGCTCAGTGAGTAGGGCACCGGCCCCATATACTGAGGGTGATGGATTCAAACCCAGCCCCAGCAGAACTGCAACCAAAAAAATAAAAAAAAAAATAGCCGGGCGTCGTGGTGGGCACCTGTAGTCCCAGCTATTTGGGAGGCTGTAAAAATAAATAAACAAATAAATAAAAAAAGCTGTGCCTGTGGCTCAAAGGAGTAGGGCACCAGCCCCATATGCCAAGGGTGGTGGGTTCAAACCCAGCCCCGGCCAAAAAAAAAAAAATGACACCCTGGACTACGGTGTGGAGAAGGAATTGTATGGGGAGGAGTGAGGGCAGAGAGCAGGGAGGGGCCCTAGACTTGCACAGCAAAGCAGCAGAGGGCAGAGGCACGATAAACAGGGACCCCAGAACTAGAGAGCACTTGTCAGTGGGGAATAGTGGGAGACCGCAGAGGGAACAGCTATGACAATGCCTGGACCTGGGCGTGAGCCCTGTGTGTGAGCCCTGTGTGGAGGACAGTGTGTGTGCCGGCCGGGATGTGGGAGAAGCAGTTGTGTGAGGGGCCTGTGAGGTGTCTAGGAGAAGCTATTGGAGCAGATCTGGAGTTCCAGAGAACAGCTAGGGCAGGAGATGGCTGTGGGTGGCACGTGTGCTCACCAGCATGGTGTGCTGTGGAACAGAAGGCCCTGACAGAGTCCTGAGCTTACCAAGGCTTTGAGGGAAGGCTGAGGAGGTCCCCAGGGCAAGGACTTGGACCCTTACAGCTGAAGTGTCAGGGGTGCAAGGCTTCCTCATGGCCTAGGAACCCTCCGACGATTTAGAAGCAGTGAGGTCAGCCTGCTGACAGGGGTCTCCTTCCCCACCTAGCGCACCCATTCCCACCCCTCCCATGTCAGGGCTCAGCTCCTGTCACTCACCTGGGTGGTTCAGACCCTCTAGATCCTGACTCTGTGCTCTGCAGGGCTCCATCTGCTTCCTGGCTGGACTCCGGCTCCTCTGAGAACAGGGAGAGGGTGATACTTGTGGAGTTGACGGTGGCAACGTCTGCGGAGCCAGAAAAGCCCTGGGGTCCCCCTGCAACAGCCACAGCACCCCCCTAGGTCAGACCGGCCCATGCCATAGTCACAGTGGGGGGAAGGGACGTTCCCACTGACAGAGGCAGGAGAACAAGATGAAGCAGAGAGAGGCCTTGGAGAGAACCCAGGAAGCAAGGGGTGAAGGCGGAGGTGGTCTCCCAGATAATCAGGGCTGAAAGTGCCTCTGGGAGTGTCCTAAGACTGGAAACTGTTTGAGGACAGGAACTGGGTCTTCTACACTACTATAACCCCATGACCCAACACAGCACCTAGTACCTATAGGTGATTAATGAGCACTTGTTATGCTCAACAAAGAAGGAGTGATAAGTCATGTCCTTTCCACGTCAAGGGATATAGCTGGGAGCCAGGAAAAAACCAGAATCTTGACGGTTGTGATCTCTAACAGCTTTAACAATAGCCCTTATTTTTTGAGCACCTGTTCTGTGCGAGGCACGGAGTAAAACCCTCCACAGAGAAGATTTCATGGGGTCCTGTGAGATAGGCCTCATTACTGCCCTCACTTTACAGAGGAGGCAGGAGCACAGAGGCACCAAGTGACTCACCCAGCGCTCACAGCTAGCGAGGAGAAGACCCCTCACTCTCTCCAGGCCTCCAGGGTGTGAAGGCTGGGGCTGCCCTGGGAGGTGACAGTTCTCAAAGCAGAAGCCCTGCAGAAGGTGGTTGGGTATAGGCTGGCAGCTGACCCAAAGCTCCAGAGACAAGAAAACCACAGCTCAGCTTGGGTGGAAGGGACCCCAGGGTGAGGCCTGTCTCCTTAACTGGGGGGGAGAAGAACAGTGTCCGTCTTCATGCATGGAGGAAGGGATGGCAGGCATACCCAGGGATGGGAGGACATGGCATCCTCATCCTTAATAACATCACTGTGGTCTGTCATCTCTCTGCTCTCTTTTCCTCCACTCTGCTTCTGAGCCCAGAGTCACTCTTGAGCCATCCCAACCCCTAGAATGTCAGTAGGATGAGCTCAGGAAAGCAAGTATGTATGGAGTGGGCCTGTCATCTCTGCACAAAGTAGTGGCAGTGTTGGTCACTTGGGATCAGAACATTGGGCATCAGAGTCTGAGCTTGGTGACACCAGGAGTTGCCCATAATTTGAGGACCTTCCCAGGTCAAAGAGGCCCACACCCTCAGCAGCTGTCTGTTGATACCTACTGGCCTGCCCAGCAGGGCTGGAGGTAAGGAAGGGTCAGGTACCAGAGAATAATCCTGGCACACATGTAGGCACTCTATCCCCTGGTCAAAGAATCCTCCAGACAGTGTGCATGGCCAGGGAAAGCCTCACAGCAGGACTCCTGCTGGTGTAATTCACATACATGGCCCCCACAGGGCCTAGAGCAGTGCCCGCCCAGAACAGGTGCCCAGTTCACACCAAACGAACCAGTGAAAACTGGAAGGCAAAGGGCCTCCCCTGTGTGATTACTGAGCATTTATTGCTCTAAAAATAGCACACCCTGGAGCTTCTGCCTCTTCATGCTCTGTAGGGAGTAAATTCCCTGAAAGCACAGGCCTCCAGTGGCCACGGAGCCTGGGATTTCTGTACATACCTCAGGGTCTCCAGCCGTAAGGTGTCACCACTCCCTTCCCCACCACCGTTCTGCCTTCATCAGTGGGAAGTGGTTAATTTGCTGCCAGGCTGACCTTGAATCCTGCACCCAGCCCATAGACTCTACCAGCTCCCCCACACCTGTCACTATTTGGAGGGGCTCCAAGGTGCTGCTGGGAATCGTGTGCGGCTGTGCTGGTGTGTCACAGACCCTGCCTGGGCCTCAGCCCTAGGCCTATGCTGAGCATGAACCAACCGCAGTCTCTCACCATCTCTGCTGTTCTCCTGGGGCAGCCCCAGCTCCTGGCCGTAGGGGGCCCGCTCCACCCTGTCCTCATGGACAGCTTGGTCACTGGGCTCCTGTGGCCCCCAAGGCACGCTGTTGTTGCAGTTGTTAGTGGATAGGCCCTGAAGTGGGCGCCTGACTCGGGGGCTGCAGGACTGAGCTTGTGCTGGAGTCTGCCCACAAGTCCTGAGAACCCCACTTCTTAAAGGGTTCACAGGCTCCCCCTGGTCACCCAGCCTGCGGGATCCAGCCAGGGCTACCTTCCTGTGAGACAGAGGGGAGGTGATTTTCCTTGAAGGGGGAGGGGTTGGCACCCAGCCTAGAGGGGAGAGGGAAGCCATTGGCTGCTGAGTGTTGGGAGCACAGGGTTCTGCATTGCTCTGTTGCAGGGAGGAAGTGGAGACAATTTCGGCAGACTTGTGACCTTCCATAACGCAGGCTTGACTGCCTGGCCCTGAGGGCCCAAGCTTCATGGAAGAGGTCATGGCATGGGCTGTCCTGCTTGGAGCCTGGGACTCTGCCAGGGGAACCCAGTGATCTCCCAGCCCTGCACCTGGCTGCCACTGGGACCCCAGCAATGTGGGCTTAGATGCCAGGGCAGGAGGGTTACGGACAGCATCTTCTCTCAGAAACAGAGTTCCTCTGGGTGTGTGTCTTCTGCTTTCTTTCACCTCATCTCCCACCGCCACACCATCAACCCCAGACAGGTGACACTGGGCCTGGGGGCCCCAGGGTAGCTCCATTTCAGGGGTCATGGACCACCTGTGGCTGCTGCCCTGTGTTTGCCCACATGGCCTGCTGCCCTGAGAAGTCCTGGCCTCTTCACTGGCGGCCCTGTAGCTATATGCCGTGTCAGTGCTTTCCAGCGCAGAGTCCGCCTTCTCCGGGCCCGCGGTATCGCCAATGTGGGTTTCCCGGATCCACTGTGTGTGGAGCCGTGGCTCTGCAGGGGGGAGCCGCAGCGGGGAGCACAGGCCGCGGGAGCCCAGGGGCTCCACCAACACCCTCTCCAGCCCCCGGGCAGCCTGGAGCTCCTGGAGGACCCTCGGGTCGGGGGCTGCCTTCCCCTGGGTGGGGTGGCAGTCCTCCATACAGTCGCTGCAGGTACGGCACTTCCTGTCGCTGCCCCCGGTGTCCAGGCTGCCCTCAAGCCTGTGCAAGGCTGCCTCCGCCGGGTCCCGGAGCCGGAGGCCCCCGCTGATATAGTCGGCAAGGTCTGGCTTGGAGCGCAGGGGCCCCTGGTCTGCCGCTTGCAGCACCGTGCCCAGCACCTGGCGCTGGCGCTGCTGCAGCCGCTCCAGGTAGCGGAACTCGGCTTCGCCGGCGGACTCGTCCTCGAAGCGGACATGCGAGGGTGATGGGCCCCTCCGCGGCCGCTGCCCGGCGCTGGACTCTCCGCTGGAGGAGTCGCTCATGTTCCCGTTCTGGAGGCTGTCTCTGCAGGCAGCGGGCACCCTGGGGGCCGGGGCTGGGCTCCTCTGGCCATCTCTGGTAAAGAGACAGGAAGAGGGAGGTCACAGGCGAAAGGACGGAAGGAAGGTGCAGACCCCTCCGCCCTGGGGCTCAGGCTCCCAAGCTGCTCTGTGGTAACTGCAACTGGCAAGGTTACCCCAGATCAAGTTCTTGGGAGTCCTGCTGCAAACCAGAGTAACTTACAAGCCCATCCTGATCCGAGACTGATGCTACATGAAATCAGCACAACCTTGTTAGCGCTTGGCTTTCCCTCTGCTGCCCCGCCCAGCCTGAGACAGGATGCAACCTTATCAAACCAGGATTGTACGGAAGGAAGAGACCCAAGTCCCCGTGTGTGCCTGAGGGCATGTGTGTGGGTATATATTATATATATGTGTGTTGTTCAAGGAGAGGAAGTAAGCTTGACCATCACACATGCCTGCTAGTGACAAACTGTGGAAATACTTATTTGCTATAAAGCTCTTACGGGAAAAGGGTATTTTAAGTCTTCACAGAATCTGTGAGAGATCTAAAGTCAGGATTTCTAAGAATTCTTTTTTTATCTTCTTTCTTTCTTTCTTTCTTTTTTTTTTTTGAGACCTAGTGTCACTCTTTCAACCTGGGTAGAGTGCCATGGTATCATAGCCCACAGTAACCTCAAACTACTGGGCTAAAGCCATCCTCTTGCCTCAGCCTCCCAAGTAGCTGGGACTACAGTGCCCCCCACAGCACCTGGCTATTTTTAGAGACAGGATCTTGTTCTTTCCTCACGCTGGTCTCAAAATCCTGAGCTCAGGCAATACACCTGCCTCAGCGTCCCAGAGTGCTAGGATTACAGGTGTGAGCCACCCATATTGGCCAGGATTTCTAAGCATTCTTGCTCCCAAAGTTTCTACTCAGGGTTCTTAATCATCTTGCTTAGACAAAATTTAGACAAGGCAATGCTGATGTTTCTCCTCCAATGCTGATCTTATTATTATTATTATTTTTTTTTTTTTGGAGACAGAGTCTTACTATGTCACCCTCGGTAGAGTGCCATGGCGTCACAGCTCACAGCAACCTCAAACTTTCGGGCTTAAGTGATTCTCTTGCTCAGCCTCCCAAGTACTGGGACTACAGGTGCCTGCTACAACACCCAGCTATTTTTCTGTTGCAGTTGTCATTGTTGTTTAGCAGGCCCGGGCGGGGTTTGAACTTGCCAGCTCTGGTGTATGTGGCCGGTGCCCTAACCACTTAGCTGCAAGTGCCAAGTCACGACCCTGGTCTTGACAGTCATAACACCCCTTCCTCGCAGCTGCCCCATTCTAGCCTTCAATATACTCACATACTTCACCCTGCCTTCAGTGGCAATGGCACTCCTGTGCTGGGGACCACCTTCACATCTGTCATCACCTTTGGCTCTGGGAGACACTATGCTTAGTGGTCAAGATTTGCTCTGCTCCAGAAGACATCCACACAAGTCTCACACCAGGGCTCCCTGGAGCCGGTGGCCTGAGTTGCAGGCCTCTATGCAAATGGGCTGGACCCACAGGCCCCTTACTATCAAAGGCCACAAGTAAGGACCAAACTCCTTCCTCCATTTTCCCTGTAGCGGCCTCCCTACCAATTCACTGCTAAGGGTGTGGGATTCACATCATTTCTTGTTTCTCTCACTAACAGCTTTGTATCACTCACATAAGAGCCCTGCAGTGGCCTCTTACCTGGCCTCACCACAGACATCCTGTCTGTGGGTCCTCCTGGAGCACAGGTTTCATGACACCACCCCCAAGAGCACACAGGATCAAGTTCATAGTCTCTGTTGTAAAAATACAGGCATTCCCTGAATTCCTTCCTAGCCTCCTCTCCAGCTCCCCAGCCCTCACCCCTGCCTTTGCCTGCATTTGACTCCTATTTATTAAATCTTACCTGTTGTATAGATACCATGTGTGATGGTGACTTTTATGTATCAACTTGGCTGGGCCGTGATCCCCAGATATTAAAACATTATTCTAGATGTTTCTGATGTTTCTTGGACAAGACTTTTATGTATCAACTTGGCTGGGCCGTGATCCCCAGATATTAAAAACATTATTCTAGATGTTTCTGATGTTTCTTGGACAAGATTAACATTTAAATTGGTAGATCTGGAAAAAAGCAAATTACTCTCCACAATGTGGGTGGGCCTCATCTAATCAGTTGAAGGCCTCAATAGAACCCAGACAGAGAAATTGTACAATCAGACTGCCTTTGGACTCAACCTGCAACTCTACTCTGGACCTCCAGCCTACCCTACAGATTTTTAATTAACCAAGCCTGCACAGTTATATGAGCCAATTCCTTAAAATAAACCTCTTATATATATGAGGTCAGACAGTTAAGTTCTCAAACTTATCCTAGAAAAAGGGCTACAGACTTCACTGCTGAATATCACTGAGTCACTATGGGAAGCTACGTACCAATGCCAGCACCTAGTCCACCCTTCAAAGTACTAAAAATAGAACCAGACACTGACCATGGCTGATGGTCAATATCTGGAGACAAGGGCCTGAATTTTAGAGACACTGTCCTTTCTCGCAATCACCCAAAAGTATTCAGATCTGATAGTTACCTTTGCTGGCATCTTTTATATGTTTAGGGTACCCTCTTCATCTGCCACCTTTACCTCCTCAACCAGAGAATTTAATTCTGCTCTAATAGCACATTGAACATATCACAGTTTGCTCAAACTTGCCCAGATACTCCAGCAACATATGAAGAAATGTATGTGAGCAATTTGTGGGTTTACTAATCCTTCCTCTAAAAGAGTGCCTCAGGGATTCTGGAAGTAGGCTGTGAATGCTCCTAAGTCTGCCTTAACGTGAATTCCTTCCTCACCTCAGTTTACTGCTACCCAGGAAAAAGAAAAATATGGTAGCGATTAAAAGGAAAAGGGTATGCATAACAGCAGGAAGAAATCGTCTTTTAACAGTGATTGTTAAAACATGCCAGCCAGTGGGGAGAACAGCTTTGCATAGGGTAAGTTCTAGAATTATGCATGGCATTTACTGGATTGGACAATGTGCCCTTCCAGACTGTTCTAAGTAGATAAATGGTCTTGTCTGTCATGACTCAGGTGAAATGACCCATGTGCTGGTGGCACTGACCATTCCTAACCATGCCCCTGCCCTACCCCCACGCCCCAACAGTGAAGCCATCGACCAGCCTCATAGCTCCAGTGGGTTGGAATTGAGTTGCTGATGAGGCAGAGTATGATGGAAAGAGGGATCTCTTGGATCAGGTGGTGGACTTGACAGATAAGAGTTAAATTGTCCAAGACTGACTCCCTGCAAAGCTCCACAGGAAGCAGCTATGGCCACTCACCTGTGCGTGTCAGATAGACTACAACCTCGAACTTTGGCCCCAAGCCTCCAATCTAGAAGAAGAGAGAGGCTGGTGCTCTCCCATCCTTGGATGTGAACTGGAGCCAAGGCATCAAATCCTAGCCCCTGAGTCCCGCCAAGGAGGGGTGAGGGCTTCCTACATCATGCATCTTAGAAGTGCAAACACCAGGGCCTCTCCTAGAGCCTGATGCTAGACATCCACTAGCATCCGCACTGCCTTGGCGCGCAGCAGGCTCCGGAGGCAAGTGCCTCCACACCTGCTCCTTCTCCTGACTCTAGCCGTCTTCCCCAATACGCAGTGTTCTAGGGGAAATTTTTTGAAAAAAATAACTATTGCTAAGCAAGTGATTTTCCCACTTTGAGATCTGAGCACATCTGCTGCTTAAAAGGGTTGAAGACTATTGAAAAGGCATCAATAATCCTTTTTCTCTGAAACTCACATTCAGACAGGGGTGACTTATCTGTTGGGCACCAGTGCTTAGGGAGGAGGGGCCCATGAAAATATCTTAATTTCTTTTAAAATCAGAACATAAGCCAGGCATGGTGGCTCACACCTGTAATCCTACCACTTTGGGAGGCTGAGGAGGGTAGACTGCTTGAGCTCAGGCATTAGGGACCAGCCTGAGACCCTGGGCTCTGTTTCTACTAAAAACTAGAAAAACTAGCTGGGCATTGTGGTGAGCATCTGTAGTCCCAGATACTTGGGAGTGTGAGGTAAGGAGACCTCTGGTATCCAAGAGTTTGCAGTTGCTGTGAGTTATGACACCATGGCACTCTACCCAGGGCAACAGAGACTCTGTCTCTAAGAAAAAAAAACCAACAAAAAACAGAACATAAACTTCTAAGTTAATGAAAACACTTTAATATATGATAATATGCTCCTCTTTCAGTCAGCATGGTCATATAACTTTAATGTTTTTATGGAGGAAGGGACCCATGAAGGCAAGAGCACCCAGGGCCCCTGACAGTCGCCATGCAGCCCTGCCTTGGTAGCTGAGGAAAGGAAGTTACTGAGCAGGTCCACCAGCTGCTGGGGACAGAGCAGGGTCTCAGTACTCAGCTCAGTGTGGTGGTGGGGAGGTCCCTCAAGTACCGTGGCTTTTCTGTTGGTGACTGTGGAGCACTGGAGCTCAAGGCCCAAGAGCACACGTGAGGATTCTGGGGGTCCCGATACTTGTATCTCAGTTGTTGGGGAGTTGCTGGCTATGTGGAGTTCGTGGTCAGCTTCCCAGAGGCATCCTGCCCTTCCAATAGACTAGGAAGAAAGGCTCAATCCAAGAAACACCATCACCTCACCCCCGCCCACCAGAAAACAAGAAGTGCCCCACTGAGCCCTCTGCCCTCACCCCACAGGCAGGATGCCCTTGCCAGCCAGGCCAAGCCGACACAGCCAAGGCCCACTGGGAGACTCTGCACACAGCTTAGACACAACAACCCCGACAAAAGCCCCACAGGCCAATGCCTTGCTCTGCTGACAGGATGTGGGCTGTCATTTCTAGGAAGGAATAAAAAAGCCCCACTTTAAAAACAGCACGTTTCCCATGCGCCACATCAGTGGCCTCAACTTTTACATCCAGGATGGTGAAATGAGCCATCCTGGAATTCACTGCAAGGGTAGAAATAACACTTTTGTTCTAAAAAGAGAAATTAAGGAGAGCTTAATCATGTAAGGTGTTCAAACTCAGAAGCCCCCACCAGCAGGGTTAGCACCAGTGCATAAAAGCAGGGTGAGGGCTTTGGAGACAGGTGCCCAGCAAGCAGGGCGGTGAAGCAGCAAGGAAATCTCACGGTTGCCGAGCTCCTCAAGACGTGCCTCGCAGTCAGCCCCAGGAAGACTCTGGCCTGAGCTCAGAGTCTCTCTATAATCCTAGAGTTGTACAGCTTTTTTTTTTTTTGCAGGTTTTTTGGCCAGGGCTGGGTTTGAACCCACCACCTCCAGTATATGTGGCTGGCGCCCTACTCCTTTGAGCCACAAGCGCCGCCCAATTGTACAGCTTTGTGAAGAGCTCCTGGGGAGAGCTCTTCATGCTGTCCTAACCACACAATCAAGGTGATGGAGGCAAGCTCTGCAGAGTCTTAACACAGCTGCTATCTGTCACAGGGCAACACCACCCTCTCCATCCCTGCATCTTGCTGACACGTCCAGCTGTCCTGTGATTAGGAACACCAATCTGGGTCTGCCTACCCCCAAAATGGCAAGAGCTTGTGCTTCTAGGAGAAGCTGCCCCATTTCTACATTGATTTGCCTCCAGAAAATACAGCTACAGCTATCTTTTTATCCCCTGGAAAAGCCCTGTCTGTTCAGGCTTGCCCCAGACACTTCCCATCAGATGGAGGACAAAGAGGGCCTTCTGGAGCCTGCTCTGCCTGCCCTACTCTTCCATCATTTTCACCAAGCTGCTCTTTGGAAGGAGCAATGCATCTGGGCAGGGGACACGGGCTTCCTGCATCTAACTGAGGCCTGGGGCCCATGTGGCATTGCCATGTTAACTCAGCACGGCCTCCAGGGTGATCTGATGGAGCGTAACCTTTAGAAGCATCTGCAGCAAGCCATCTGGCGTTGATTTTTCAGCTATACCCTCTGAGGATTCACCAGCGCTGCCAAGTCATAGTAATTCTTTTCTGGACAGAGCAGCTGCTAAAGTGGGTCACCTTGCATTTCCATAGCATTTCTATGGCCTAGGGACAGCGTGGCAAAAGGGAACCTACTTTAAAGTTGGTGATTGAGGGTTTTGTGAGCTGCTGGAGTGAATTGGAGAAGAGGAAGTATCCAAGAGGACACTTACATAATGGAGCCTGTTTCGCACATTGTCTTGACTATTTTGAGGCTTCCCAGTCTAAATACCTATAGAAAGTGGAACGGGCGGGTTCCTTGGAAGTCTATGGCTTCTCCCCACATATAAAAAGAGAAGAATAAGAGGCCTCAAAGAAGCCCATTCCTAACTCGTGCCCTCTAGCTAGAGGAAGGGACAGGTACAACATGTGGAAATGAAAGGGTAGACTGTTTGGCACCCTTGCCAGGATTTGGATTTGGAGTCTTCTGAGCCCCTCCTGTAAGGGTCACAGGGACACTGAACACAGAGGCCTCTGCTCATGATGAAGCCATCTTGATGGTCTCATGAACGTCCTTAGCTTTTAGTGAGCAGCTCAGCATCCTCCATCAAAGAGCACATGTACCTTTTCCAGTAATAATCCTCTCTCCCTTTGGTGCCAACGTGGTGAGGAAACAGGTAGATCCAGCATGCCCAGAGTGCCAGTGAAGCCACAGGCCTTGTCAGCTGCAGAGATGGTCCTGCTCGGGCCTGCTGGGGTTTGCATGGCTTGGCAGCCTCATCTCAGGCCCGGGTGCACCACCGGGAGCTGGCTTTGCCTGGTGGAGCACTCCTAGTATAAGTGATTCTCTAAGGAGCATTGTGGGTGGAACAGGCACAATGATGGGGAAAGGGAGTGCTCCTCAGGAAGTGGTGATGTGCTCATCTGAATGTCCTGGAACTTGTTTTTCCCCACCTCTTCAACCCTGATGAGCTCACACCATTGTGGCTCCAGCATCATGAAATCAGGGATAGTACCCCATCTTTGGTTCTGATCTCCCTTCTCTGCAGACCCTGAGTCCAACTGCCTGATGGGAATCTCCTGTGGATGTTCTGAGGACACCTCGCCTTCCAAAGCCTGCCCTCACACCTGGGCTTGACCCCTTGGCTAAGGTCCCTTCCCCACACAAAGCATCCAGACACCAATTCAGAACCCTGGGCTCTGTTCTACATGCCTCCTCTTCCCTCCCACATCCACATAATCACGTGATTAACAGAAACAGTCTTCCAGCACTCACTACATGCCAGGTGCTGTTCTAAACTTTACATCTATCATCTCTTACAAGCCCCACAGCAAGTCTGTAAGATGGGCATGATTATAATCCTCATTCATCAGATGAGGAAACAGACACAGACTTCCCCAGAGGCACACAGCTAAGTGGCAGAGCCAGAATCCAAACCCTGGCAGTCTGTTTCCCAGTGTTATGACTTCTCTGCTGCCTCAAGCCTGCTTGCTTCTGGTTTGGGGGGATCTCTGCAAAATCTCCTCACTCCCCCTCACCATCACCACGACAACACCCTCCTCACTGCCCCAGTCTCCTAGATGCAACACAGTTCCACAGCGGAATGGCAATGGCATTAGCATTACTGAAAGGCAAATGTGATCCTGCTGCCCACCTGCCTAAACCCTCCAGAGGCGCCTAGCAATTACAGGAGACATCCAAATTGTTCAACAGGTTAGGGGCCTACATGACTGGCCTCTGCTGAGCTCCTGAACTTCATGCAGACAGCCCACATGTTTTTCTGCTCTAGCCTGGCTGAACTCCTGAGCATGCTGCCCCCAGGATGCTCATCCCTGCTTCTCTTATTGCCCAGTGAATATCTGCAGCTCCTTCCAGCCTCAACTTAGAAGCCACTTCTGCTGAGAACCTCACCTGTCCTTTCCAGGTGGAGTTACTGGTTTCCAACCTGGCAGGAAGCTTTTTTTCCTTCTACACCATAACTGAGTATTTGTTCACCTTTATCCCTGGAGACTATGACCTCCATCCCAACCAATCACCCACAGTGTTCTGATCATGTTTCATTCATTTTTGTATCTCAAGGGCCGGCACTCACTAGGCCCTTGTGAAGGTATGTTGACTGAGTGATTGAAGCCAGTGCCTGACATGGAAGACACCCACACACACACAGAGCAGGGAGGAGCGAGCAGCCACACCTAGCTAGATCCCACCTCTTCCTGTTGTCTGCCCTTCTCCCTGCCATGGCCCTCCCAGCCCCACTCACCGGCTGCCCAGGGCAGTGGTGGGCACGATGTCATGGCTGGCACGGAGGGGCCGGGTCCGGGCCTTCATGCGGGCACGCTGCAGCAGATGCTTGGCTTCTTCATGCCTGGGGCTCAGCACGGGCTCCGGCTTTGGACCAAAGGTCCTGCAGGGGGGCACACAGGCCAGGGCAGGCAGGGGCGGGATTAGAAGAAAATAACATGGATTAGGAGGGCTTTAACAGTGTCAAGCACCGGCTCTTCCAGGAACAGCCCTGCATGGCAGCCTCCGTCCTCCAGCTCCCAAACAGAAGGCTCCCAATCTAGGGCCTGGGGTCTGGGAAATGGCCCTGAGAGGCTCTGGACAGGGACCGGGGGGCTGGCCTGGCCTCGGACATATGCTCCGGGACCAGAAGCAGAGACCCCAGGAGGGTCTAGAAAAGGGTAGGAGAGTCTCCAGATTATTCTATTGTTCCTTCCCTGGGCAGACAGCGGGAGTTATCTGGGAGGAGGAGGGAGAAAAGGGCCTGGGGTTGTCGGGCTGGGCCTGTGCCCAGACAGATGGTCTCTACACGCATCACCTCCCTCCTTCTGTCTCTCTGCACCCACACACAGCGCCATCCTGAGCTCCCACCGCACAGACAAGGAACCAGGGCTCTGTCCACTGCAGATCTGGCCTTTTGGGGGAAATGGCACTTTTATAAACCCTGGTGTGTTCTTGCCTTCATCCTAATCCAAACCTGTCAGGCATCAGCTCTGGGCTGGGAGAAATTAAGCTGGACTCAAGCCAAGTCAGCAAATGGCTTGATTTTCATAATAACAAAGGTCTTCTACCAGCCCTCACCACCTTCCAGACGTGCTGCCTCCCTGGCCAGTCCAGAGCTGCAGAAAATGACAGCAGCCCTTTTTCAAAGCTGTCTCCCAGACGGTGACATACAGCCCGCACTGGGTCGCCGCACGAACAGCAGCCCACAACCTCCCACGGACGAGCCGTTGTTCTCCACAGAGCCTGCTTTTCCCAGACAGGCTGGCCAAGGGCAGGTGTTCCCTCCGTTTGACAGATGAGCGTGTCCAGAGCAGAGAGGAACGCTGGCAGGCTGCTCAAGGTCGAACATCACTGTGAGCCGAGCAGGCGACAGCCAGCCCCGCTGCCTCCAGCATCATTCTCGTCCCCTTTGTCCTCTCCCCTTCTCGGGACCTGGGGCAGGCCGAGGATGTCTGTAGCTGGGGCAGACACATTTTCATAGGTAACTTCAGCATCCCAGTAGCTACTCCTGTCCTCCCTGTCACACATGCTGGGCTGTTCCCTATAGCGAGGGTCCATAGAACTCAGGCAGGCAGATGCTCAGCCAGGCCTGCAGCCCACCCAGCCCACCGGCTATGCCACATGGAAAAGAGGGCTTTTCCTGACAAAGCCAGGCAGTTTCCTGGATGACAGAGATGTGAGCGGACAATGGCACAGCTCTGAGTCCTCCAGGGACTTGGGGCATCCTTGGATAAGCTCCAGGCAACCTATGGTATTTTCTTTTCTTTTTTTTTTTTCTCTTTTTTTTCTCATTATTTGCATCTAACCCTGCTTTGGGGCCACTTTGGGACCATGGTGGGGGCAGGGAGACTGCTAGAAGAAAGGCCCCATCTGTGCCTGTGAACCCTGGCAGGGCTCAGGCACAGCTCTGGAACAAGGAGGGCTTTCCTGGAGCGATGTGAAAGTGAATCTCCAGGCCCACTGCCCCAGGAAGCCTCCGCTGGCAGGAAAGGCCTCCCTCTGCACAGCTTCCCAAGCAAGCAGCTCCTCCGAGGCCGCTGAGAGCAGCTGTGCTCCCTGGGGCTGCCGCTCCAACAGCAGAGATAATGAGGTTACCAGCCCAGAGAGGCTCCCCTGCAGCCGTGGGCCTCTGGCTGCCAGCCCAAAGCCCGGAGCCTTCCGGTGACAGCTGTGGTTCCACGGCTGTCGGAGGGCATTTGTCATAAGACCTGGTGGGCAGGCAGGAGGGCCCCCAGGCAGCTGGCCAGATGCTGCCAGGATCAGCCTTGCCCCCCAGGTTTTTAAGCCATTTTCCAGCTTTGCTGTTTCCTTTCTGCTCCCTCCACTTGGAGCCGTTACTATTTTTTTCCCCATCAGCTGCCTTGCTTCAATTCCTGGCAGACAAAGCTGGTTTCTCCCCTGATTAGAAAAGCAGGGCTTTTTAGGAGCCTGGAGGCATCCATGCACTAACACGCTGAGCCAGGAGGAGTGGCAGTCACCTTCATAGACTGCAGACAAGGTCAGCCAAGCAGATGACTTCTCCTCACTGTGCACCCTGGGGAAGGGAGGCCCTGACCAGCCCTGTGGAGGTGAGGGGGCAAGCAGGTGCTGTGTCACAGATGCTGAGCCTGTCCCAGTCTAACTGCCCACCTCCCACCACCGCATCACCCTGGTCCACCCAACGGGCACCCAACCCCTCCCAGCTGACAGGTGGAGATTCCCCCCATCTGAGGGAGACTTCCCAGTCTAATCTGACCCCAGCCTCTGCCAAGAGCCCTGGAACCAACCCCTTCCCATGGGGGACTAGAAGCCCCAATCCCACCTCCTACAGTTACTCTGGAAATTTCCTAGAAGGGTTGGGGCAGGCAAAGGCAACTCCCATTCAAGAGCAGACAGCTTTTTCTGCTTCTCTCTTGAAAGCAGAAGCCTCTGCACTCCAGAGGCTCAGTAGCTCAGGGGGTAGGGCAAAAGAATAAGGTGGCCAAGTGTTTTTCCTCCTTGGGCCTCAGTTTCACCAGCTGCAAACTGGGAGTTGGCGAGGGGAGAGGACTCACACTGCTACCATGGGAGTCTGGATCCTCACCCATGTGGTCTGATACAGCACAAGGTGGGGTGCACAATTTTGAAGTCCTCCCTTGGGGGAGTTTGCATCACAGATGTTGGCCCTCAAGGAGGCACAGAGCTAATTGTGGGGAAAACCAGAGCTCTGCTAGAGCTTGCTGCCCTCCCCCCTCCAACCACCAGCATCTTAAAGTGCTTCATGAGGACAGAGGGCAGTGGATGGTCCCAGGTTCCTGGGGAAGGGACAGGCTAAGCTATGACTTCACCTCCCCACAGCCAGGCAGGTCAGGAGAACCACCACTTCTCTCCTAGCTAGGGAGGTCAGGAGGACAGAGTGGCCTTTTTCTCTAGCCATCATAATCCTGGATTAAAATAATAAGCTCCAGCAAGTCTGCTTTTAACCCTTCCATCTCAGATACATGAATCAGGGAAATACCTGGGCATGGAAAGAGATTGGACATTTCCCAGATTCCAGGACGCAGTCAGTAGAAAGAAAATATATAGTGAAAGAACATATATGGAGATTTTTGCTTGACATTTGCTACTTTTGTACATTTCAAAGCTTTCTTTTTTTTCTTTTAAGATGAATCTCATTCTGTCATCCTGGATAGAGTGCTGTGGCATTATAGCTCACAGCAACTTCAAACCCTTGGGCTCAAGTAATCCCCCGCCTCAGCCTCCTGAATAGTCAGGACTACAGGCACCGACCACAACACCTGGCTAGGTTTTCTCTTTTTACCAGACACAGGGTCTCCCTCTTGAGCTGGTCTCAAACTTCTGAGCTCAAGCAATCTACCCACCATGGCCTCCCAGAGTGCTGGGATTACAGGTAGGAGCCACCACGCCCAGCCTTATTCCAAAGCTTTCTTTTTTTTTTTTTTTTGAGATGGAGCCTCAAGCTATCCCCCTGGGTAGAGTGCCATGGCATCACAGCTCATAGCAACCTCCAACTCCTGGGCTCAAGCGAGTCTCCTGCCTCTGCCTCCCAAGTAGCTGGGACCAC